>WBMW01005162.1:574551-607866 GCA_013396635.1 Penelope pileata
TTTAAATGCTTTGTATTAATTGTTGGCTTAGTCCTAGATCTCAGTAGGGATCATTAAGACCAGAGTGCTGTGTAATCACAGATTCCTTAAGGTTGGAAAAGACCTCTAAGATTGTCTAGTCCAACCGCCAGACCATCACCACCATACCACTAAACCATGTCCCTTAGTGCCACACTCCACCACCCCTTGGGCAGCCCATTCCAGTTCCTGACCCCTCTTTCGGAGAAGTTTTTCCTAATATCCAACCTGGTCTGACAGAGGGTGAACTGTTCCTCTTTTTGACCCAAGCTTTACCATAAAGTAATCCTAAAGAATGCACCAAAATAGAATCCTATGCATTTCTGAATAGATAACACCCAGTGCGTTTCTGGCAGGCTGGAGGCTTTCCTTCTGATTTGTTTCCCCTCTAGAAAAGGCAGTGTTTGAGTCACTGCATTTGTTTGCTTATGCATGGTGTTGATCAACAAGACCATCAGATCCCATTTTCTCTTTTAGGTTGGTGCTTGGTGGCTCCTTGTGCCTGCTCAGCACTCAGCCACTCCAGGCTCAGCACAACCAAAGCAGTGCTTTTCCTCCCAGGCTCCCGCTCCACTTCTGGAGATGAGGCACCCCAAGATCAGTGGCTGTGGGGCCCGTGGAGCCAGCGTTCCCTTTAATGCAGCCGTTTCTCAGGGACCCTTCACTTCTCAATGGTTTGTTCTACGCAAGGTCCCTGAGAACATGCATATAATCCAGTCAGTGGGCAGAAACCTATTCAGCTTCAGCATCATGGTCATGCTTGAGCTGGTGCATAAACCAGGAGCTGCAGCTTGGAAGCTTTCTGCATCAAGTTTTCATAGAATCATTAAGGTTGGAAAAGACCTCTAAGATCACCTAGTCCAACCGCCAGACCATCACTACTATGCCACTAAACCACGTCCCTCAGTGCCACATCTCTGCATTTCTTGAACACCTCCAGGGACGGTGACTCCACCACCCCTGGGCAGCCCATTCCAGTTTCTGACCCCTCTTTCGGAGAAGAAGTTTTTCCTAATATCCAACCTGAGCCTTCCCTGGCACAACTTGAGGCCATTCCCTCTCATCCTATTGCTGTTACCAAGCAGAAGNAAACACCAAGATCATTTTCTGCCATCCACTCTGCCCCAAGCCTGTAGCACTGCATGGAGTTGTTGCGACCAAAAGTGCAGGACCCAACACTCAGTCTTGCTGAAGCTCATACAGTTGGCCTCCACCCATCAATCCAGCCTGTCCAGATCCCTCTGCAGGGCCTTCCGACCACCACATCTCCCACCAGTCCATCTCTGTTCATGAATAGCAGCTCTAGCGGGACACTTCCCCTGGTAGACTCTCTTGCCACCTGTGTCAGGAAATTATCTTCCACATACTCCAGAAACCTCCTAGACTGCTTCCTCTCTGCTGTCTTGTATTTCCAGCAATTTTCTGATCGGTTGAAGCCCCTCATGACAGGGGCTAGCAATCGTGTGACTTCTGCCAACTGCTCATAGAACACTTCATCCACCTCTTCATCCTGGCTGGGTGGTACATATCAGACTCCCACCACGATGTCAGCCTTTTTGGCCTTCACCCCGATCCTTACCCATAAGGACTCAACCTTATCATTCCCAGCATTGAGCTCTACAACATTGAAACTCTCCCTAAAATACTGAGGTACCCCACCACCTGTCCTTCCTTCCCTGTCCCTTCTGAAGAGCTTACAGCCCTCTGTTGGAGCACTCCAGTCACAAGAGTGACTCCACCATGTTTCAGTGATGGTAACTACATGGTAGTTTTCCTGCTGCACTATACTCAAGGCTCTCATGGTAAGCTAGCAGTCACATACGACATTGCTGGGACTCCTACTCCCCTTGTGAGCAGATGCAAACCTTGAATTTCTAATTTTCTTTGTTTCTACTCAGAAACCCTTCTGGTTAACAGGGTCAGAGGTTGCGTTTGCACAGGAAATTCTGCTATGTATTCACTTTCAACATACATTATTAACCCATGATGAATACAATTAAATGATTATACATAGAAAATAGCTATACGAAATCAATCTTATACAATTTTAAAAGAATATCCTGCCTAGAGTGATGCTCATAAGGCAGATTTTCACTCAGGTTCTTTTAGTCTGTCACTGTTGCCCCTGCAGCTATTGTTTTGCTGTTCATGCCATGACACTGCTGGATCTGAAATGTCAGAAAATGGGCTTCCTACCCATCACCTAAAGGAAGAGCTGTCCCCAGAACAAGGGCAAGGCAAAGCAGACAAAGTTTCAAGGGCAGTGGCAGCAGCCTTCTTTAAGTATTAAAAATCCCATTTAGATGTACAAGTGTTTCTCAACAAAGCAAAAGAGAGGAGTGGTAAAAACTATTACTATGGATGTGCACATACACATGCCCATATGCACACACATACACAACAGTCGAACTCTACATAAATAAAGGCGAAAAGCTGAAATGAAGGCTGAAAGAGAGGGCGTTAATTCAATGGAGCTGTATAAAACCACTGGAGAAGGCAAACCAAGCTGCAGGAGGCATGTCAGCTCTGGCCTTATGTGGTACCCAGTGCTAAGTTACTGCTCAGTGCTAAGCAGAAATGCCCACTAACATGTGGGGTTATATTCTGTAAATTAGTAGGGAGCAGCAGTGGTGACTTTAAAGAGGGTTTTTTAAATGTTAGCTACAGCCAGAAGATGAAATGTTGTCCAAAGGCAAAGAGTCAAATCCCAGGCCCACAAAAGCAAACAGTAACATTTCCATTGGCAGTCATTTATTCCCCAGATTGTTGTCTCCTTCAACCCTTTTGAAGCAAGGAACCTACATGCACCTAAAACCTCCTTGGGAGTTTCTTCAGCTCTACCTGTGGGATCCTGAATACCTGGAGAAGATGCATGACCCAACCTTCTAAAAGCCTCTTCCCCAGTGCGAGGGAGGGAAGTGGTGGGCTGAGGTCTCATCGTTACATCCTGAGGCTCTGCTGGTTTCTCTTTACTGGAGGCAAGCCACTCTGTGAGTAAGTTTGTAAGCATGGGCAGCACATGGTAGGGCTCTTGAGAGCTTTTTTCTGCATTCTTATACAAAATAAAGAATGGATTTGCTTTTCCTCTATCAGGAGAAAAAAAGAAAAAAAGAAAAAAAAAGAAAAAAGCATCTTTAACATAAGACAGTAAGATGTATAGAAAAATCTGTATCTCTGCACATGGACAGCAAAAAGCCATTCACACGTGGCTACTTGAGGTGAGAAGTTTTGCATTGAGTCTTCACACAGAATTCAAGCTTTCGTCTTCAAGTGCAAACGAATCCCTCTGAGTGCCTCTCTTCCAAGCTCCAGTGCTGTCATTTACAGTTTGTCAGGTCCTCCCACATGTTTCTGGTTTTCCTACTCTGCAACCATTAAAATGGAAGATGAGAAGAGTCCCTAGGTTTCAAATATTTCTTCTTGGAAGACCAAGAACCGTTTTAGAACAGAAGACTTGATAACATACCCATCGCTCACAATCTAAATGACAGCATGCAGCATCAGCTTCTAAATGTCAAGGTCATTTGTGATATTTCTATTTTGAGCAAGATGGCTCCTGCTGTTTCCATGGTTTCACCTGAAATTTGTACTGAGCCTCATTGTTAAGAACCTTTAAACCCAACCATTCCAAGAAAAAGAAGAAAAAGGAAAAAGAAGAAAAAGGAAAANACAGTAGCTTGCAGTCATAATGAAAACGCAAAAGAAACAATGTTCCTGAGAGAGGGATTTTAAAGGTGGTAACATTGTTTCAGATTACATTTTGCATGTTCACATTCAACTACAGAAAAGCAAGGAGTTACTAAACTTCAAAAATTTTCCAGCATGAAGTAGTCATTTTCCCCATTATTGCTGTTGCTGCTTAATAACTATTAATCAAAACCAGAACGCTGGAATGAGTTTGAAGAATGACTCAGATGAACAAGGCAAGGAGTAGTTTAATGAATTTTAAAACCTCAAAATGCAAAACAAAAACTGCGGATACTGAAAGACAGAAGATTTCCATATTAAGGCCCTCAGCACTTCATTGAGTTGCCAGTTTCAGTACCAATGTATTTTGCAATATTACTGCCATCAACACTGCCTTTTGTCCCCAGAAATGAAGTTACAGAGGTGTAGCTCCGATGCCTGGATGAGACTGGGGCAGACGTATAGCAAGGAAGTCTGTTGCCCCATTTATTGAGCATCTTTGGTGCCCAGCTTCAAGTAGAATGAACAATATAATCATCTGTTGAGCCACAAATTTATATTTGTCCTTTTTCTTTCTTTTATTCATTTCTCTCTTTCCTTCTTTCTTCTGGTACATCTCTATTAGTAGACTGTCATCATGTACATGACATAAATCTGGTATTTTTCTTGTTTCCCTGTCACTCTTTTTGCAGACATAAAAGACAGAAAAATTAAGTATATTGAGTAAAAATTGCCATTTAATTTCTGATCAACTACAATTTAATGCTGTGGAAAATCTGTTTATTTTCCCTTTATCAGGCCAAGTGACTTTAAAAGGAATGAATAGAACTCAACTCACCTACCTGTAACTATCTAAAATGTGGACATCCTTGATGGACTCATTGACTAAGCTCCATATTTAGTAAATATGGAGGAAAGTCAATGGTTGTCTTCCAGGTATCTTTTTCTCTTTACTTTATGCACACTCAGAGAATAACTAGTTACTCTAATGTGACGCTGCCTAGAACTTCAGCACATTGAAGTAGCTCACAACAGTTTTGCTCATTGCCTGAGGGATTTTGTACACAACTAAAGTGGATGAGCATGCAGATCTTGGTTACCTGTTTCATGCTATCTCGATGTTACATCTATCTCTACATCCTTTGGTATTAGTATTGGTCCTTTGTTTCTCATATGAAGGATTGTAGTGTCCTTAGGTCTTTAGTTATGAGAGGGAAAAAATTCTGAACACCTGATATATTTTCCTACTCTGATTTAGTCAGAAATCTTCAAGGAAATTACAAAAAGAAGTGCAATGATCGGTGCGAGGCTTGCTTACATACTCCATTACTGCTGTCCATTTCTGTCCCCTTCCTCACCCAGCCTTCCAACAAGGTCTGCCCCATTGCTCTGCAGTGACACCAGAAGTTGCCTAGCAGATGTGCAGGACAAGGTCCATCTCCCCCAGCGTGTGGTCTCTGCATTGCAAGCAGACCACAGCTTTGGCACTATGGCACAGCTTTGTACTCCCCTTACCTTGTTCAGCCAAACCAGCTGGCCTGGATTTGGCCTGCAGAGCAAACCTGCATTGTGCAAACAGAGCTATGCAGAGAAATACCTGAGTTAGCTCTGAACTCTAGGAACAAGAGTATTCATGCTTGTATGGTACAGCCTCAGACTGAAAGAGAAATATCTGGACTGGCAAAGAACAAGATTTTAGCGTGGCTGTTCGTATAACCAAAGAGGCATCACGGTGTAACACAATATTGCATCTGACATAGCAAATATATTAGTAAGCTCTTAATCATTTTTGTTTAAATACTGACAAAGTTCATAAGCATGCAAACATCCAATTGTTACATCCTTTCTTGTACCTCTGGATATGAAAGAAATACACAAGTTAGAAAATATTCCCAGTACTTAGCCACTTCAAATTTCCTATGTTTTATAGCCTTAATAGCTGAGAGGTTAATGGCTGTAAAACACTAAAATAACATTTATGTTCTAAAATAACAAAATAATGAAAGCTGCAATATTCTAGCAGGTTCAAATAAAAGCATAGAAAGCTAGAACCAGCTAAGACTACAGGAAAAGGTTTCTGCTTTTAAAATACTTTTTAGCAGTTATGAGAAAAATAATAAGCATTCCCAATTCAGGTGTCTCCAGGGATGTGACAAGAGGCAGAGATTGGAGAATGACATCTCCCTGATGCCTTAGTTCTCAAGGGAAGCAAAACTACAGTGTAACTTTGTTTCTGACTGTGTTTTCTTGAATAGGTTCTGTGGATCTTTCTGAGGTCTGGTTTATTCCTTGAGAATCTGTGTAATTAGTTTAGAAATTGGAGGGAAAAGACAGACAGACAGACAGATGAAAGAAAGAAAAGGGAAAAAAGAAAAAAGATGCCAAACTTCAAAGACAGACATTTTATTTCACGTAAAACAGAAAAGATTTCCACACCTTAGCAAAACAACTTAATGAAAGCATAAACTTTCCCAAATCAAAACCTTGGCTACATCAGTTGCTTTTAATATTAAAGTTCAGCTTATTGTGTTCTCCTTTCTCCAGCCATAATCATTTTCTACATTCAGCTGAACAATGTGTGATATTCATTACAGTCAAACGCATTCTCAGAAGTTTTGCTGATATTTCTACTGCATTGGCTAGGGATTGCTGATCTGTGCACCCTCTTGATGTGTTCCCCATCCTTTTTTTGCCCAAACCCTCCTGCTCATGTCTGGTAGGAGACACACAGTTCTGTAACGTAAATGGAGTGTATATTTCCACTGGAGACTCCATAGCCCTGTCCCCTTCCTTCATCCTGCAGAACCATTGTGGATTGGCCCCAGGAGGAGTGTTCCATCCTCACCAAGCACGAAGAGAGAAGAGCTGAAAGTCAGCCCTTCCCAGTGTATATCATTTCACAGAATGACTTAGGGTGGGAGGGACCTTAAAAAACGTCTAGTTCCAAGTCTCATTTGCAATGAGAAGCCAGTTTGGCACACCTAGATATTTCACAGAGTGAAACAGGCAACTCTACTCCAGCTCTTTGGACTTTGTCTTTGCTCCTGCGCATGGTTAGAGGATACTGGTCTTCCTTTTTGAACAACTTTATTTTTACACCTGCACAAAGAGCACTTGCTCTTCCCTTTAATCTAAAGGGAATTTTCATCACCTTGCTCCTCTGACCTACACAACAGTTCTCCCCTCCTCTGCTGACCTCCTGGTTATGAAGTAAACACTTACTGCCTTCCCTTGCTCTGTTGCCATTCTCAATCCCTTCTCAAAGGGATGGAGCAAAATATTGGTGGTACCCAGTGTGGTTCAGTGAGTGTTATTTGTGCTGTGCGGTTGTATTTGCTTAAATCCTGGTCCTGGCAGCCGTCCTTCAATATTTTCAGACCAAATCCTCCATCAGTGTTGAAAAGCTAAGCTGTCTATATAAATTAGATGACAGCCTGACCCAAAGTGAGCCTACAAGAACATTAGGAAGTCCTGAAAGCAGTGGGAGTTACTTGGAATTTCTCACTGTTACTATTAGTAGCTGATCTATTTGAGGAAAGATGGACCAAGTATGATGAAGAGGTTAAAAATAAGTCCAACAGTTTGTGCTTGGTCACTCTGTTTTCTGTTCCTGTTATTTAACATGCACACCTCATAATAAACCTCTAATTAGAAGTAGCAATCTGGGATTCCTGCACTTCCCTAATAAAACATCTTGGGAAAGAAGTAAAAATAAGCCTTTTTATCAAGAATACTCACTGTCCTCCGAATATCAATTATTCATGTTTGTAATAATTGCAGAATGGAACTGCCCAGCTAGCCCACTCACAGTTTTGCATATGCTGAATTACAGTTGTTGCTGGCAAGTGAGGCCAGAACCTATGCGACGCCAATCATCCTGCAGAAATATTATAGGTTTACTTTAGCTTTCATTCTTCACTGCTATAATGAAAATTTATTTTCTAAAACATATTCTGGCTCTAGTTTTGTATTATTTTGTAGAGCCAAATTATCTGCTATCTAGCCAGAAAGTTGGAATTTTTAGCTTCCATTTTAAATCTCTGCATTTAAGTGAGTTTTGGCTTTTAAAGAAAAAAAAAAGAAGAAAGAAAGGAAAAAAAATCACAACTCTCACATTTGCCACATTAAAAAAAAAAAAAAAAAAAGGACAGGCCATGGCCGTGGTTCATTTCATTTCAGTGGATTTATCTTAAATCCTGGCAGGTCAACTCAACACATTTTTGAAGATCACACAGGACACTTGGGATTAAAGTCACTCCTTGTAACTGTGTCATTAGCATCGCAGCGGTGTGCAGGAACTGGCTATGTTCTCTTTGTCTCACTTCCGTGCCTCTAATCTCAGGGTTGACCTGATTTATATTGCTGGATTTACATGGGCCTGTGTATGTTGAAATCCAGGAGAGTGGAAAGGGCTGACGTTCCCTGAAAATAAACTCAGCTGGCAAAGAGATTAACCCATTTATAAATGCATTTTTGCCTGTTGCTGAGTGTGTAGATTTTTACCCATTTAAGGAACACAGGCCTGAATCCAGATCCTAACAATGCCTGGGGAGGGGAAGAAAGAAACAGATCAAGTTCTCACCCAAATGGCTCAGTTGCCAGCACAGCAATTTAAATGATCTGGGGGTCTTTTGCAAGAAGAATGAGTTAGGAGGCAACATCTCTGAGTGATCATTTGCTGTGGTTGAACACTATGTAAGAAAATATTCCTTTCCTTTCCAAATACAATTCATTTTAGGTAACTTTGGAAAACCCCATGTACCCTTAAAAGCATTCGCAAAGTAGGCGCAATCAGTCATCAATGGCAGAGGTTTACATAATCTCACATTCACAGTGAGGAAAACAATTTGTGGAGAGGCATAAACATGAGGCATGATGGTCCTCAGGCCTCTGTCGGAGGATCCCAGCAAAGATCTCAGCTGGCATGGAGATTAACCCATTGGTAAGTACACTCATACATCTCTGAGTATGAGGAGTTTTGCCCATTCGGTGATCCCAAGTCTAAATCAAGATTCTTCTAAGGCTGACAGTACTGAACATGATTTCATTCTGTCAAGACTACTTTCTGCACTTCTATAAAGGGCTTCTGCTAAAAGTGTCAAAGTCTTTATTGCCAGGATTCCCAGCATGTTGGGAATAACATTCAAAGATGACACTGGGAACAGTGAGACTTGAGTAGGGTGTTCCCTGGGCAGCACGTGCCAGGCACAAAGATGTGCAGATAAGGCACGTGGAGACTTCAGTAAGTGGGGAAGCACGGCTGCGCAGGCAGAGCACCCTGGAGCTCCCATGTTCGGCTCTGCTTCCTCCCTCTGAATGGAGGCAAGCCCAAAACACTGATGGCTCTGCACTATGTTTAGGCACCATGATATTGGCCCCCAGAGTACACCTGGCTGCAGGGACCAGCAGGCAGACCCTGAAGACTCTGCTTGGTCAGCCAAGGTGCTTCTTCAGTGACTTTGAAAAATCACGGGGCAGCACAGGTTATCACACCAGAAATACTGGGGTTATTCTCATTTTTAAATGTAAATATCTAGCAGTAAAATCTTCTTAAACTCCTGATAGTACAAAGCAGGAGAAGGACTTGCCAAGAGATGAGTCACAGGCAGAACTTATGTACTTTGAACATTTTCCAGTACTTCTAACTCAGATTAGAGCTGTATGAAAGTTAATACAGGGTTAGGAAACATTGGGAGTGATCAGAACTCTTATAAAAATCAACCAAATCATCCAGCCTGAGACTGTGGGAGGAGGAATCATCCTGCCCCTTTGAGCCAGAAAAATGTGACAACTGTGTTGCTACCAAATCTGTCTCTGAATAGAAGTGCCGAGTTTATTTTTGTACTTGTTACTATCTCATGTCTGGTGTATTGCATTAAATATGTACAAAATTTCTTCTTGAGAAAATGCCAATAAAAGAGAAGGGAAAAAAAACGTATCAAGCTTAGATTTGATGCAATGAACAGGCAAAAAGAAATGGAGGAGGAGAGTGGATAACAATTGTATGAAGATGCTTAGTCAGACGCTTAGTCATGTGTCCACAACCAAGCACTTTTTCAAGCACTTCCTTCATACACAAATGTAAATATACACATGTAATACAGTGTCTGGAGGGTAAAGAGACACACAAGACAGTATAATGGTCACTTCAGAAATCCATTTTATCCTTAAGTGGATTTAAGGTTGAAAGCACTAGTCAATAATTCACAGGTAAAATACATTAAGGGACCACTGTAATTATACAAAGCCCAGGCAATATAAACTGGGAAACCGAGAGTCAAGGAACTGAAATAAGAAATCCAGCCATGCTATCATAACAATTCTGTGGTTTTTGCGTTATCACAGAGCAGAGTTAAGGCTGCTTGACTGCCTCTGTGGTGCCTGCTTTGTCTACAGGTACGTTGATCAGCTTAAATGTAAAAAAGCTTTCCTATCTACAATAAAGTAGTTCAATAACTGCTTTTTCAATGCAGTTATTTGCAGACCCTGCTGCCTCTCTACAAAGAGGCAATCGCCCGCTCCAGAAAGGCAGCACAGTGACACTCAGAACACAAATGAGGTTATTCCCCCATCCATGCAAACACAAACAACATACTTTAGTGAATTAGAGCAAGAAAGATTAAATTAAAAGGCAACCCCTGGCCCCTGACAGCTGTGTCTCCCTTCCGCACACAGCTCAGTACAGTACATCTTGTGCGCTTGAGTACAGCCTAGAAGAAACTGATCTGTGCATAAAATCACAGGAAACAGTCTGCAAGGGCTCTCAGGAGTCTTGCCTAACATATTGCTATGCCCTGACTCCGTGCAATGGCTTTTTAGTGGGTTGGTTTTTAGTAGGTTGCTGTCAGAAACATCAGCAGAAGGGATTCATTATTTAAAGGAAATAACTGTCCCCATTTGCCATTCTTGTTAATGCTTTGTCTTTCCTAGTTATGACTAGAGCTGTAAAGTAACAAATGTTCATTTAGGCAAAAATACCCTTTAAATATTAAGTGAAGAAGTCCTCTAGGGAAACTACTGCAACTAGAGATGACATAATCTAATGGAATAAAACCTGTACTGTGAGCATTAGTCATCCACTCTGCATGTGCCCAGACTGTTCAAAATGACACAGGATGCCTCTGGCAAACTTGGCATGATAAGAATCGTGATTCCACTTTTTACTTATTTTCTGAGTAGTGCTGCTGATGGCTGGAGTAAGTCAGATGGTCTTAGTATCCTCAAACAAATACAAACAGATGGGGGAAAAAAGGGGTAGAAATAATTGATGGCTTTCCCATTTGTCCACTCCCACCACTAATTGTGCATCCCCAAATCAAGGCTGATTAATTCCTGCAATTAGCATTTTCTTCCTAGAAAGTGTACTGCTAGATCAGACCAAATGAAGAAAATCTCAGTCTGAAGCAGTGCTTTGTTTAGCTGACTCCGGCAGAGATTACCCCTGCCCTGACAGCCATGTGCTCTGTCTGCACAAAGCATACAGCTGACAGCAAAATTGAAACAGTGGGGACAAAAACTGAAACACATCCACTGTGCTTAGTCTGTGGCCATATAGTTATCACGATGAAAAAAATGTATATTCTGGATGCTTTCCTCCCTGCTGTCTTCAGCCAGGACCCTTTAAAGATCACTGTGAAACAGGTTGTCACAATAATGGATACCTTCAATGGTAGCTGCCTTCCAAATGTTTGCTCCTTCAGTGAAGGATCATAGATCTGTGTATGGTTGGGAAAAGCCCTTAAGATCATCCTGTCCAACCATCAACCTAGTACTACCAAGTCCACCACTAAACCCTGTCCCTAAGATCTGTGTCCACATGTCTTTTAAGTACCTCCAGGGATGGTGACTTCTCTACCTTTCTGGGCAGCCCATTCCAATGCCCAATTACTCATTCTCCCAAGAAATTCTTCCTAACAGACAATCTAAACCTCCCCTGGTACAACTTGAGACTATTTCCTTGCATTCTGTCACTTGCCACTCGAGAAAAATCGCCAACACCCTTCTTGCTGCCACCTCCTCTCAGATGAGGTCCCCGTCAGCCTCCTTTGCTCCAGACTGAACAGCCCCCAATCCCCCAGCAGCTCCACACATGAGCTCACATAAGAGCTGCCACCTGATGCCAGCCAAGGAGAGCTTCCTTCTCCACAGCAGATCCCCAGCTTCACCAGTCCCCAAGCCACTCTAGCAGCCTGATAAAAACCATTTTTACAGCGTCCCTTTCTCTGCCCCAGACTAGATGGCAGGAAATTCAGGACAGGACAGCTTGGTTGTAAGTGGGCTGCTCTTATCATGTTTATTAGATTACTTTGAGAATGGCCTTATTGCTGCATGTTCTTTTAGGAACAGACTAAATTAAATCAATCACAACTATCAAAGTAGTTGGTTAAGCACTGGTCTGCAAAGCTGGATGCTGAGTTGCAAAGAGATTGGGTAAGCAAATTGATTATAAATTCCTATCTGGTGTACTGGCTTCATCTCTGTCCCTTGGAAAGTCACAGTCATGGTAGACAGATCCCTGGTCAGCAAGTTCTTAGATTTTGATTCTTTATTTTGTATTTCTCCTATCACAGGAAGCCAGTGATAACAAACAAAGCAAGAAAATACATTTCAAACTCCTGATCCTTTGAGGATAGCATTGCTGTCTTGCTGTCTAGCTTCGTGTATGTCATATTCCTTATTCCGTTCAAGGATTTCTAGTCTTGTAAATGGAGGTTTTCCTCCTAGATCAGGCAATACGAGTAATGCCTATCCTCTAATAGAAATGCAGGGGAAAGATTCTTGATTCTTAAATTAGTTCATTCATCAGAGATCTTTACTGTGTTATAGAACACCAGAAATTATATAAGGTCTTCTAGAGCTTCATCTATGGGGCTTCCCCATCACAAAGGCACTCCACTTTAGGTCTCAAGGTAATGATGATCAGGATAGTATAAATTATGTTCACTGTAAAATCTCGTGAACAGAAAGGAAAAATGGTAGATCTGAAGGCAGATATGGAACTATATAGGTGAATAATTTCCTCAAAAATAATGTTAGATTTGGCTTAAGTAATTATATTACACAGATGGATTTTTATTTTTTTTTTTTTTTTTATTGTTCCAATGAAGAAATTCATATGAGGAATGATGCTGGAGAGAAGGTGAAGCTCCAGCCTCTCCTGTTATTATTACGTGGCATGGAGTATGCACATTTCTGGGCAGACTGCTGCATCTGAGCATCTCTATAGTCAGTGCTGTGGCTGAATTCTCTCCAAATGATGTGTGTCACACACTCATCTTCACAGCATTAGAAACAAATCCTCACAGCTAAGGCTGACCAACTCTTTCTATTAGAAGTTCCATATGCAAGTTATTAGAAATTTCAAAATACATATATAAACATACCTGGAAGGGATTTCTTTTCCACACACACACACACAAAGAGTTTAAAAAGTCAGTGTCATTGTCAACAAAACTTTCTGAGGTAGGAAATCATTTAAATAGTAACCAAGAGTATGGAACTAAGACTAGATATGAGTTACCTAAAGAATTAGTTTGGACTCTTGGGTTCAAACACAGGTTCATTTGATTCAACGAATGGTATTGCTGCTTTGGAAAACAACCAGCAAAACATGCCTATCCGTTTAACCTCCCAAAGGAGATGGCTTGATGAATATTGCAGGCAGGAATTCAAGAGAGTATAAGGCTTGGATACTGAGCACTTCTCATAGCTACAACCACAGTGCAGAATAGCCTAAAACTGTTCCTCCCCTGCACACATCGTGGTACAGGGAACAGCAGAAATCGAACTGAGTCTGTCTGTGCTGCCCTATGGGCAACCAAGAACAAGGCTGGGGGCCAGGAAGGACAGTGCAGCTGAGAGGCACAGCAGGGTTTACTCTGCGCTCACCACACACAGTCTGGTTAAAAACAGCATTGGTATTAACTGCAGGTAACGATCAAAACTGTACTTCAAGAATATTCCTTGGTGTTTGACTGACTGGTGCTACAAACTTTATAGTTTGTAGGAGTTTATAGGAGCTGTATCAATTAAGCTGTAAGCCTGTCCCTTTGCTACAGGTAGCCCAAATACTAAGCACAGAAACTCTGTTAATACCCAGAGGTAACATTCAGGAATGCAAAGCAAGGCCTGGATGAGCACAGTGGCAGCCAGTTGTCTCCTGTCTGCAGCCTCTCTGTCTAACAAGTTCTGCTTTGCAGTTCCGACCGTATGCCCTTGGCTCTCAATGAATTGTTTAATCATACATCCTTCCCCCAAGAACCAATGAAAACCAGTTAAAAAAAAGCCTTGCTGCAATGTAGTCATTAAGGGTATTAGTCATACACTGTTGAACGGGCAGTGCATTTTGCCACCACCACAGAGATGCTGCTAAAAGAGCAGTTGGGCTGATGCTACAAGCTGCTTTCATTTCCATGATGAGCACTTGAGATAAGCTGTTCCTTCAGTGGCCAGAGAATGATTAGTAGCTGTAGATCCTCTTTGTGCTTGGCTACAGGTACAGTACAAGAGCTTGCAAGACTGATTCACTGAGTGGTGCCCTCAGGAAGGACACCTTCCAGAAGGCATTCACTTGAGCTGTGGTAATCAAGAAAGACACAAATAAGCAAGTGACTGCATTACCCTGAACCTGCTCTAAAGACAAGGAGCAGCCAGGCAGAAACGGAATTCACAGCTGAAAAGAACACAGATTCAACTGGCAAGTTTCAAATGGGGAATTTTCTCTGTACCAATGAAAGTCGTTCTTCAGCCCTCTGAGCAGAGTTAGTCCCAATGTTTATTCCAGATTATGTGGCAGCCATTTGCAGTGCTCTGGCATGTTTCATCAGCCACAGAGCATGGGGTTGTCTAGCTGAAACGCACAAAGCAGGCTGAGATGTGGCATGCCAACAGATCTGCTATGCTCCTAAAGTTCACAGGTCTACACTGCGTGATGTGATGCTGCACTGGGGTGCTCAGACAAGATCTGAAATCAAATGTTATCCATATCCACAGGAGGGATTCTACCTGTGCTTACCTATCCCAGTCCTCAGAAGAAAAATAACAACCAAATTCCCACTGAAGTAATATAAAAGGAAGCAATAGATTCTGGAGATATTTGTTCAGATTTGGGAAGGCCAGCAGTTTACAGTGGTAGCAGAGCTAATGCCCCTGTATATGTAATGCACAGAGTCCTTAATGATCACATGTAGGAACAAGATGTTGAAGAATCTGGGCCTTCAGGCCAGCTCCAGCCCCACTAGACTCAAGAGAAAGTTTCTGCTCACCTCAGTGGACTCTAAATTAAGCCCTCAGGCTCTGAGAGGCAGCTGCTGAGAGAATTATGCCCTGTAATGGCTAGAGACCAGGCACTGCAGTCACAGGAGTCACTGAATATTTTATGATATAGTTGTTAAAAAAACACGTGTATCAGACATCTATCAGTTTGGGTATCCATAAACCTGGCTGCTTCTGGGGAGCTGAGGGAGGATATTAGCAAAATTATATTTCAGAACTGCAGGAGTCTATCTCCAATAAGCCAATAATTCAGTTCAGCAAGAGACTTTGCTGCTGTTGCTGTCAGGTAGACATGGGGCTGCCTCTCTCTCTGCTGCAATAAATAGCCCTAACAGGTTATGTAGGGGTGAGCTGCCCTGCCAATGTTTCTGGGCTCCTGGGAATTGGGCAGGGCAGGGGCAGGGCAGGCACCTGAAAACAACCATCTCCTAACAGGCAGGTATGTGCATGGCATTGGAGACTTCTGGCTGTGATCCTGGATGTGAAGCAGAAGGGAAAAGCTTTTAGGGAAGAGACTGGCTGCAGGGAGCTAGACACAGCAAGGGCAGGCTTTAACAGGCTGCTCAGGGTCAGCTGTGATTTTAGCAGTCAGCTTGTCCACGTAGCCTTGGAGGTATTGCCACGAAAGAGCTGCTGGATAACAATCTACTTCAAAATTAGCATCAACAATAGCGCGGTTTCATAGCACTTCTTCAAAACAATAGGCAAACAAGCCAAATCACTGTTAATTACTTAATTATTGTTAAAGCCTGCTATGATATGCTATGCCTTTCTATTCTGAAATGCCAACTGGTTCCTTATTTCCCAGACTCTGGATGAGAATAGCAAAGACTACTCGACTATTTCTGGTCCTAATCTACATCGTGCAAGAAAAATAGCAAAGATTTAGGAACTGAAATCTGGATTTTCCTAGAAAAAGCTACACAGCCTATAATTACAGAAGCTGTTGAACTTTTACTGTTTTAATCTTTGTACCTCTAGTATCAATGATTGATAATTAAAGATTTTGCATGTAGATCAATATAGCCAAAGACTTTATTTGTACAAAAGAAAAAAAATACACGAATACTTGTTCTTATCATAGAGCAGTAGAGTGACTGATTTCTTTCTGAAGCTGACTCACTGAAAATAGAAATCTTTGGAATAAATATCACAAGAATGATGATGAACTCCACCTTGAGACAGCCTGTAGAAAAACTCCACGTTCCAAAGAAAGGTAGTTTAGACAGTAATACAATGATCTGCAATGGTCAACTAAACCAAGGCTGACAGTTGCAGCACTAAAAAAAAAAAAATCTATTGTTTGGTAACATCTGCCTGTCCTGATTTCTAGTTCTGCTCAAGGACAGTTAGAAAAAGCACTGATGCTCTGGAAATTGTGGCTAGAAGGAATGAATCAAACTGAGGAGCAGTATACCAACAGAAATAGACATTGTTTTCTTCAAGTAATACTATAAAAGAAAAGAAGCTGTCACAGCATCTTTATTGTAAATCGAATGATAGTAATGTGTCACCACAACATTGCAGTCATCCTTCTAACTGCCTTGTACTGCATACCTGAAAGGCAAAAGGCAGAGATGGCAAAAGGGTTCAGATTCTGCCTGAGTGCCCTACTTTTGAACCACTTTTACTTCATTATGCTCATCAACATCCAGTCCCGTGAGGACCGAGTGCTTTCAACTACAAAAGAAAGTGTTCACGCCACAGGAGTGGTGCTGACACCAGGACTGGTTTTGCACTGGACAACCCAGGTATAGAAGCGAAACAGCCATAATTGTGTGATGTTGCACCTGAGCAACTACAGCTGTGGATACAGATACATCTTGTGCCCACTTAAAGCTGTATTTTCAAGGTCAGCCACTACAATTCCTGTGAGCAAGTCCAGGATGTCAGAGCTCATCCTCCAGAAAGCAGTCCCTTACTGACCTCCCTCGGTGCAGTTCCTGCCCTCACGTAAATTCCCTGGCTGCTCTGGCTGGCTGGGATGAGACAGGTACCTCAGCCGTCTGCCTCACAGGAACACCAAGTCATGATAGTGAGGGCTGAAGAGACCCCTCCAAGCTGTCACGTGAAGATTCTGCACTGGCAAAGAAAATCTCTGTGCCTTGCAAGGACATCAAGAACCTTGTCCTGAATCGCTACTGCAACCCATGGAGTTACACAGACTTGGGGCACTGGGGGATTCTTGTCCCCTGTTTGCAGTGATTCAAGAAATTCCTATTTTGGATGTGGTTCAACAAATGCATCTCAGCCTGAGCACAAGCTGGCTGCACTGAGACAGGTCCTGGTCTGCCTGATGGCTGACAGGCAAAAAGGAGATTTGTGCGTTTGTCAGATGGAAAAAGAGATAATGAGACTCTCTTACAGTCTCTAAGGAGGTGGTGCATGCTCTTAATTATAGCCTCTGGACTGGATCATTACCTGGGAAGCAGAGAGCAGGAACAAACAGATGCACATATTCATCAGTCCTTCCTACAGCGATTCTGCCTGGGTCTTCCTGGAGAGAAAACCCAAGCAAAAGGAGACACCGGACATCTCACCCTCATCAGCCTGTGTTTCATTGTGCAGCAGATGCACAAAAGCATCTTGGAAAGGGTTTCCAGCAAAATGCCTCTCTCTCAACAGTCATTTGACATCTGACTGCTGCGAGGCCCCTTGCCATGTCACACAGCAGGGCCGGTGGCCCCAACGACCTTGCACAGCACAGGCAGCAGCCTCAAGCCTTGGCCTGACCCAGTGACAGAGGAGAGAATGGGGAAGTCAGAAATGAGTGCATCTGGGAAGTCTGGGTATTTTCAGCTGACTGCATTAAGGAAAATGAAATGTTCTCCAAGAATCTTTTTAAAGCTTGTTTTCATTAAAAATAAAAACCTTTGTGATCTTATAAAGGGCAGTGGTAACGTGGCAGACAACACTGGTCAATAATGGCAATGACAAAACAGCCTCAGTAAATGCTGTGAATCATTTAAATCAATATTAAAAAATAGCATTATGGCAACACTTCCTACTTCTGGAAATATTAATGAGCAAGGAACTTCAAGTGCAGTTAACTGTCTGCTGGACTGTTATCAGGGACTTGTTTTTGCTGGCACAGAATTTAATCAAACTTGTGCCAGTAAGTTCTGCAGGCTTTGCAATCACTGCAAAATTGTTCTTTGCACCCTGGTTTCTCCCTGACTTTGTTGAACAATCTGAATAGGTTCTATCTCATCTAATTGCATGCACCTGTAAGTTTGGGGTGCAGACTAAGCTGCTTTTGTGAAATGTTTTTTCAGTCAGTGGAAAGAAATGGGCACTTGGGGAAGGTAATTCAGCTTACTTTTAGGCAGTCAGGATAGACTCATACATCCTGGGGAAATGCTTCCTGATTTCAAGGTTTAAATCCTCCACCTGACTTCTAAAGGGAAAGAACAACTAGGTGAAGCAAGACCTTCCCTTGATAATTGCAAACCTGAGGGAATTACAGGCCCAGACTAATTGCAGTCGTGCCCAGCTGGACAAGTCAGTACCTTCTGTCTTCCTCTGGTTGCCCCTCTCAGCCCCAGGGTAAGTCCGAAAACTGAGTCACCATGATGCCTACAGAGCTTTTTTTCCTGTGGTTTCTCTTTTCTTGGCTAGTCTCTGGCCTTTTGTTCTGAGACTCCCTCCCTGAAACACTGCATTGCAGAACTGAGCAGTAAGATGCTTTACTGGTTCCCTTCCTTTGTTCCCAAAAATGGAAATAATCTAACATGTTGTTTTGAGTTTAAATATGCATTTCTCAGAAAGAAAGAGAAGGAAAGGATCTGAGAAGTCTTCTTCTACTTCTAGTTTCTATCCTGCTCTTTTGTCTCACTTTGTTTTTCAGAATAAATGTTGTGATCCTGCACGAGCCATCCAACCACTCCAAGCAAAAAGGCCATGTCCCACACACCCATCTCAACAGTTATTCTACAGCTGGCCTCAGTCAAATGCCAACACACACAGCAGGAACACAAAAATGTATTTCAACTATGACTTGATGTCCAGGTTTACAGAAGAGCAAAATTACATTCATGAGCAAAGACAGCAAGTCAGAAAAAAGATCCTGAAGATGCCCTGAGAAGACATGTTTCTTTACAGCACACGGGTTGCACATACAATCGTGGAACCCTAGAATTCTCTGTGTATATACACACATCATGAAATTCTATGTGATCTCAGCACTAAATGTATATCTCTCTATCACAATTGCTATCCACTGCCTGCTCACACACATGTAGTGCCCACATCAAAGCTTCCATTACTCATATGTCATGAGTGGGCAACTTACTCAATGCCATTGTTGCTTAGAACTAAAGTTCACAGAAAGATTGGAAAAATGTTTTCTCCATATGAAACTTTCACGTTTTTGTGCTTAGACTGTGATTTTCATTACTGCGATCTGTATACAAGCCTTAATTACTCTGACAGCTCTTTCCTATCAACCTATTACATTACTGTGCTATTGTTTCATTTGCTCTCTTACCTAAGTAGGTTCCAGGTGTATGAACACTTCTGCTTGTTTGAGTGTGCAGTGTTGAGCAGGACAGAATGGGAAGAGGGGAACAACCCCAATTTTCTGCTCTAATTCAGAAAGTGTTGGTGTCCTTTCTTCCCCTTTTCCTGCTGACTGGTAAGAAACAATGATGATAATCATCTTTAAACAGATTGGAAAGTGATTGCATCACATTAAATACACCCTTCCAATCCCAGCTGCAGTTGTATCTGTAACTAAATACTTGAATCATCTGTACTACACTAAGAAAACGAAGACAAGAAAAGACACATTGACAGAATCAGCAGCTGCTCTCAGTGGGGCCATTTGTTTGCAGTCCCTGAGTGTTCCTGAAAGATGTGTAAACCCTGGAATTTTTACTAATACAAACACCATTCAAGAATACGTACCAGACACAATTCTAAGTATTTTGCCATTTATTAGGTCTAGGGAATTGGGCATCTGATCCAGAAGCCTTTGCCATTCTGAAACACATAGGTGAGAACTGCTAAACATTACCTTCACTGCCTATGACACAGCAGTAACAAAGCTCTCAGCAAAATGTTTGGACAGCAAATTGCTGCTGTTACCTCAAATGTATAGGTTTGCCACATCAAACTCACCTGTAAGCAACAATCTCAGAAGGTTGAATTTACAGGGAGGATGTCATTACAACAACAATAACAAATAGAAATGATTCCTAGAGAAATTACATACAAGCTTATCTCTCTGGAAAAAGATACGTATGTGTGTATATATATGCGTGATAGCTACATGTTGATCTGGTGCTTGAACTGAACAATTTCCTGTAGATTTTCTGTCTTGCCTATATCTGCTGTCCATTCTAGTGAGACATATGCAAGTTTCTGTTTAAGGCATATATCAAAGTTGTCCTTGGAGCCACACCACAATGATTAGCTGGAAGAGAAAAAATCTTCAACTGGTTCTGGGGAGAGACAGAATTAGATCCCTAATCTTCAGCAAGAATAGAATTCATATAAAGGTGCAGTGACCCTGTTTCACCTGTGTGTGAAAAGGAGACCATCTGTGATTAACGAATGCTGCAGTCAGCAATACTTACTCCAAAACTCTCCTTTTTTGAGAGTTTAATGGAACAGGTCCTGCAAATAATAGAACATTTTACATTATACCTGACAGACCAGCTAAGTCTTCTTCCCTCCCCCCCANCAAACGCATCATGATAAGTTCCTGCCTTGGAGACCATAGACCCTGAACATTAAATTCTCGAATAAGCAGATCAAACAGTGTTGCCAGACTCGCAGTCATCTTCAAAATTTATGCGCAGGGAAAACCCTGTGCAGTCCATTCTTGGTTACACAGGCCCTGGATTTACAAGACTGATGAGCTGTGCCCGTGCTGAAGAGGCCCCAGAGCACGGCACCCCCAGCCACAGCTGCCTCCTGCGCCTATCTGTGCAGATACTTCACTCGGGCTATTCCCACTGCCTCACGTAACCAAGAGCCCACTGCTCTCCGTAGATTCAAAAAAAAAAATAAAAAAAAAATTCCATGTTTGACCAGGAGAGGGCAATATTGCGTCACTTAAAAGACAGAAGGGCCACGGTAACCCAGGCACGTCCAGCCCGCGGCCTTGCGGCCCGGCACAGCTCGCCCTGCGCCCCGCTGCCGCTCAGCCATCATGGCGGCGGCTGCTCCCCGCCGAGCGGCCCGGCCGGGCCCTGGGCCCGCAGCCATCGCTCAGCACCGAGCACTGTCTGAGCTGAACCCAGGACACGGGGAGGGTGCAGTGCAGTCCTAACTCAAGTTATGGCGAATAATTTTATGCTTTCTGATACATTGGCTAAACACAGTCTTCTGAACAGCAAAAAAATACATAGCCTTGCTTTCCATTTTGATAAAGGAATTTGAGAATATGTTTCAAGCCTGCCAGAAAAAACATATATTTTTTTTGGTATATTTGCGAATACATTTTCATGTGACATAAATACATTACTTGCAAATTTTCAAGTGGAACGCACAGAGTTGCGATCAGGCATTCAACTCAAAGAAAAATGTGATCATGTCTCTTTACTAGACTTGTACGAGATCTATCTTACCAGAGAAAAATGTCCCTCCCTTCACAGTCACACCTTATTCATGTTATCGCTTTTTGGCAGTACGTGCAGTTGTGATCAACTATTTTCAAGGATGAAGCACAGGAAGAGTAAAATTCCATCAAAAATCTCTGACAAACACCTTGAGAACTCACTGAGAATTGCAAACACTTCCATTGAACCAGACTGATGCATTAGTTTCACAACAACAAGGTCAAATATCCCACTAGTTTTATGTTTTTGTTGTTGTTCTTTATGTTTTAGTAAAAAATATTAAAATGAAACAGATTTTGTTAGTTATATACACTAACTATATAATATATTTTATGTGGCTTAAGATAATTCCTCTTCACTCAGTGCAGCCCAGGCAAGCTGTAAGGTTGGACACCCATGATCTAAATGCTGTATCTGTGCATCTAAGTCCAGCCAATGGAACAGTCTTCCTGCTTCAGTGCTGAAACAGCCACAAATACACTGGGTAGTTGAATTACAATAGGGGCTCTGAGCATCTACTTGTTGCATTTCCCACACACACTCAAAAATGCAGTTTGTTGTCCTTCCTTCTACTCTGTAATTCCCTTCTTGAGATAAATTGATGAACAGGAGTTCAAAGTAATCATCAGAGAGAATTCTCATTCAAAATTGTAACACACATGGATAAGGCTTGATTGTTTTCAAATGATGCTTCAGACAATAGAACACTTAGCGGCAATCTTGCTATTGTTTTCAAATGAAACATTGTAATTACTTTCTGTAGAGTTTATACAATCAAGGGAAAATTTTGCTTTTGAGCAAAGGATCAGACTTGCAAGTGCTCTCGGAACAGGTGGACAAATGCTGTTTTTTAGTACTTAGTTTCTTTCAGAACAAAGAAATATCCTTTATTTCTGCGCTCCAGCTCAAGCCTTCCTGGAACCTTAAAAAGCAGACTACAAGAGAAACAACTGCTGCTGTTATTGAGAAACTGTATACAAACCAAAATAATTAATTTACAAACGCCAAGCAACTTCTTCATCAGTCAAAAGTGAGTTTTAGTTAGATTCAGCATATTGAAAGCAAAAAGCATATAATGAAGTATGTGCTGCCTGTCAGCTGGAAGTTGTGCCACCTCTCCAAAGAAAGCATGCAGCAATTCTGCAAAGTCCTTAAAGTTACAGAACAAAAGATTACAATTCCCAAGAATTACATGCACCAGTGTGTGCAAACTTCCTTTTTCAGATTTCTTCCCTGAGGGTCAGAGTAATTAACAGCATTGTTTTCTTTAAAGCATATAAGAAGGCATAACATTTTGAGTTCACAATAAAATCCTGGAAGAAGAGAACATCCTGAGCTGGAAGAGACTCACAAGGATCATTGAGTTCAACCGGTGACTGCACACAGGACAATGTAAGAGTTAAACCATATATCTAAGGTTATTGTCCAAATGCTTAATGAACACCAACAGACTTGGAGCCATGACCCTGGGGAGCCTTCCAGTGCTTAACCAACTCCTCAGTGAAGAACTTTTTCCTAGTATCCAATCTGAACTTCTCCTGACACAGCTTTTACCCATTACCTTGTGTCCTGTCATCAGACAAAAGAGAGAAAAGCTCAGCGCCTCCTTCTCTACTCCTCCTTATGAAGAAATTGTAGATAGCGATGAGGTTATCCCTCAGTTTCCTCTTCTCTAAACTGAAATAAGGTGTCCTTACCTCAAGGAACTTGGTGCAGATGAGCCACAATACTTAGCTAACCACTCCTGTGAAGAGAGCAGTTAGCTCCTCAAAATAAATCACCTCTGCCTTCACTGCTCCTCTGGAGGCACTCTAGTAGGTCATGATAACAATACTGAATGCAACAAAGTATTCTGAACAACATATTCTGAGCTTCTGCAGTGGACTACAATAGTCATTGCAATAGAGAAAATGTCAATAATTTGGCTGTACAAACGTGGAAGAGTGTGAACCTGTTTTTCACCACTCCTAACCTGCCAAAACCTACCACACCAGGAGGATAAAAGAAGAAAAAGTTCAGGGAAACAGAAGTAAAACTTGCATGCGGTTACAGGTATGATATGATATGCTATGTCTTCTTAGGTTGTACAAATTCCTTCCAATTTCCAGTTAAGAACTGTGGCGTATTACTTTTCATCCTGCTTCTCTGAATACTATAGCATCTACACTATAGAGATCAAGATCCCCATCCTAAATCATTGAGGTTAGGTCTAAACATCCGGAAGATTTTTCCACAACATCCCCTTGTGCCCTGACCCCTGCTATTAGACACATTAAATATTTGGCTCAAGTTTCTTCTACTTCATTCCCTAGCTGTAAGGGACCCACAAGAATCACCGAGTCCAACTCCTGGCTCCACACAGGACCACTTCAAAAATAAATAAGTAACCAAACAGTATTTCTAGGAGTGTTGTCCAATGCTTCTAGAACTCCAGTATATGCCTAAGTGTATTTTGCCTGTATTTTGGTACAAAGCAGAATGGTTTCTCATGTTAGTAACAGTGATGAGATCAGTAGCAGACAATTTTGATTGCTGCTCTCTTACATCTCCCTGTCACCCATCTCCATCAGTACTGTACATGATAACACCAAGTATTACTTTTAAGATTAGAGGTAGCTAGGCTGCAGCTTAAACTCACACTTGATTTTTCTTAAGATAGAAGTGCACCCAGCACGTTTTCCTTGCATATGCACAGTTTTATCATCATCTCACCTGATGACTTCCTAGACAATGTGAAGGTTGTTTTTACATAACATGCTCTTATACTTAATGAAATCTTTCTAAATAAATATAGCTGTAGTTTCAAAAGAAGCACTGATAGGCCAAGTCATAATTCACAAAGATAAACCTATGCCATACGGAAGGAAACATAAGTTAAGAGAGTTAAAATTGAATTGCTAGCATATAAAAACAGTTTTAAATAAGAACCCGTTTCAAGCATTTTGAAATCATCAGAAAATGTCATTGTTTAAAAACAAACAAACCAGCCAAAAACTAAGGCAAAATGTGTGTCCATTGATATTTTTTAATCATTTCTGATTACCTGCAAACAATTGAAAAGCATTCTAAAGAGCTGAATTGGGCAGAACATAGTAAGTCCCTTTTCTGAGTCTTCAATTATCAAAATAATAAATTAATCAATAAAGGAAGTATTTCCATAATTACAGAACCATAATTCTTACCTTCATCTTCTCCTAACTGCAGTATACAAAACAATTTGTTAGGAAAAGCCACAGAATAACATCATTTTAAGAGTACTTTTCTAAGACAGCTTCTATGCAAGTTTTTCTTACAATTCTCCCTTCTTCTGATGTTCAGGGAGCCATTTATTCAGACTTACACACTTTTGTCTCACTTTTTCATCGGGCGTTCATTCCAGCTTTGTTATTAAATTATTCAGAGCTGCAGCCTAGCCAGCTGAGTTCAGCATTAACTCATACTGGTCAAGCAGAGCAGGCTCCTGTCTGCCATCACAAGGGCATATTATCATCTTTGCATTTAGAAATAAATGGTATTTTAAGTAAGAAAAACAAACAAACAAACAAACACACAGGTATTTTGTGTTTCTATGACTGCACTCTGTACATCTTTCTAGGGAATGCTGCTGTCTACAGTATATTGACCAAGTGAAAAAACTGCAAAGGAATCAAAGAATGGCTTAGGTTGGAGGAGACCCTATAGATCATCTAACTACAGCCCCTCTGCCATGGGCAGGGCTGCCACCCACCGGATCAGGCTGCCATGGGCCCCATCCAACCTGTCCTTGAGCACCCCCAGGGATGGGGCACGCACAGCTTCTCTGGGCAGCCACTGGAAGGTTCAGGCTCTCTCCAAGGCTCTCGGGGATTTTGTGAAATCGGGTCTGTCACGTGGTTGCCTCCTGGCCCCGCCCCCGCCAGGCCAGAGCCGCTGCCACGTGGAGCGCTGACGGCGCTGGACAGCGCCTCGCCGGCATCAATTCCCCTCGCCCAGGGATGCACTTCCCCGCTTCCGTGCAGAACGTTTCAGCACCGGAGCTGACCGTCTCAGAGAAGGACCTTTGCTGGCCAGTTTGTCCTCCACTGCAGCCTTTCAGGGTGCTGTAGGTGTAAGTAGCACATCCACAGTTTTTTGTTCAAAGTGCCAGCCTACCAAAGAGGTGATACATATTTGAGTTAGGGTTTGGGCTTGGCTTTCCAAGCGACAAAAGAAGTGGTATCTGTATCTTAATCCTCGTTTTTAGTTCAGCCCTGAAGGCCTTTAAAAACAGAGAGAAACTATAACAAATCAAATACACAGCATAACTTTCTGAGAACTGTTCCTGCAGGCTTAAAAGTACATTATATTTTTAAACTACTCCAGGAATTGCACCTCATCTTTAAGATATAGAATTTAGCAAGCTTACTGAAACCAAACGATCAGGAAGCACACTGTCTCCTTTCACTATGTTAGCCATCCATTTTGAAACTTCCAAATTTCTACATAATTTTCTTGCAAATTTTTCTTTCTGGGATCTTCCTGTGAGTTTGCTTGTGTCAAACTTTGACTGCTATTGCCTAGGAAGGAGTAAACCACATCTCTATTCTGGGACATGTTGTCAGGTGCAGTTCATTTCCAGATGTACTCAAACGTAAACAACAAACTGGTTCCCTGCCCAAAATATGGCCCAGAAACCTTTTCCTGTACTTCCGTCTCCTCCAACACGTCTTCCAAGACACAAAAAGAGAAACATTCTGTCTCATCAAATCTACCTCTAAAGAGAGTTTGTAAAAACCATTTCGTCCACCTGGGCTGGCTGCAGTGACTTAGCAAGGGTCTGACCCTCAGCCTCCACCCATCTCTTACAGGCACAGCTACAGCCAAATTCATGCCACTCGCAGTGTGGGTTACCTCTACCGAAATCTAAAGCACACAAATATGTAGTTTAATAAAAACTAAGGGAGCCTATTACATGTTAAATGTAAGGTCTTTTGATTTTACTGAATTATGGTTATAAAAATCCACCTGTTTTTTCCTGTCAAAGGTTGTCACCTGCAAAACAAAGAATGAATTTGTGTTTTCTTCCCTTTCTCTCAGTACTCTCACAACTGCTGCAGACACTTCTATAAAATGAACCACTCCAGAGAGGCGTAATTCTTGCACTTAAGATGTTTTGGCAATGAAAATGTTGAGGTTAAGCATCCTATTTCCCCATCCTCGAGTTGTACTGTACTAGCTAGGTAACAGACTTTAGCAGCCAGCTGAGCTACTAGATCCGTGTCACCTATATGAATTTACTTCAGGGACTGGCAAAGGATAGATAGTTTCAGATGAGATTTCAGCTTCCCTTCTGTCTCCTAGTCATCCCTGACCAGCTCAGTAAGCAATATCATCCTACGATACAATTATGGTATTAAAATCATGCAGCTCTTTTAGGCAAGGGATGTGTCACAGATTTTAATTAAAGTGTTTTTTGCATTTGATTTATAAAACTGCACTGAATATATTGAGAGTAGTTGAGAGTAAAAACATTCTAACAGAATAAAACATTGCTCTTTGGAATATATAAATGCAAACACCAGGAAGGAAATATGTTAAGACTTTTCACTATTGTTAGTTAGGAATGTAACTCAGATAAAAATGGACACAGATACCTGGGGTGGATTGTTAATTTAATGATCTGCACCATTATTTTGGCACATTGTGCTGAGAGGAAAGAAGATTTAAATAATGTTAAGCCCAAAGAAGACAGGGCCACTTGAAAGAGGAAGAAATATCTTTTGAAATTATTCTCATTTCCTTCAAGCCCATGCTTAATTTGAAGGTTTTTCCTTTGATCCTCTTCTGCCAATGCTCCAATCATCTGCCAGGGGAGAGTAAAGAAAAGGAATAAAACTATATTTCAACATTTGCTAAATAAACTGCCTAATTCTTTACCTATTTAGGGAAAGAGAGACCTTTTCTCAGTGGCTTAGTTATTACATGCTTCTCAGAGCAGTTCCAGAGCCTCTTTCTACATTTCTTTCTGAGTTGGTGGGTTGGCCTTGGCTGGCTCCCAGATGCCTGTTGGGCTGCAATCTCATTGCCCCTCCTCAAAAAGACAAAGGGAGAAAACATAATTAAAAAACCTGTGGGTTGACAGGGAAATCACTCACTAGGCAGCACTACGAACAAAAGAGACTGAGTTTGGAGGAGATTAATTCTATTCTCAATTAATAATAGAGTAGGAAGTTAAAAATAAAAATGAAAACCACATTCCCCCATCCCTCGTCTTTCCAGACTCATCTTCAGTCTCAATACTTCTACCTCCTTACCAACCAAGTGGCATGGAGCAATAGGGAATGGGGTGGCAATCCGTCTGTAATGCTTCGTCTCTTTTCTCCTTTCTCCTCGCACTCATCCCTTGTTCCAGCATAGGTGTCTTCCCACAGGATACAGTCCTTCATGAACTGCTCCAGTGTGGGTCCTTCCTAGAGACTGCAGTTCTTCAAGCACTACTCAACATGAGCCCTTCCCACAGGAAGGAACAGCCTGCTTCAGTGTGGATCCCCCATGGGCCACAGTTCTGTCAGACAACCTGATCTGGTGGGGCTCTTCTCCATAGGCTGTAGTTCTACCAGGAACCTGCTTCTGCATGAGCTCTCCAGGGGCCTCAGATTCCCTCGGGGCCCATTCGGTTGCTCCAGTGTCAGATTCTCCATGGGCTGCATGTGGATATCTGCTCCAGTATGGTCCTCCATGGGCTACAGAGGGAACACCTGCTCCACCTTAGTCTTTTTGACAGACCAGGCATGTCCAAACCACATGCTGCATGTGGCCCAGCACAGCTCATACTGCGGCCCAACCCCAGCTGCTGATGATCCATCATGGCTGCAGGTGTTCCCTGCTGAGCAGCGCATCCCCGGCTCCACACACATCACTCAGCAATGACCACTGTCTGAGCTGAACCCAGGACATGGGGAGGGCGCAGTGCAGTGCTAACTCAAGTTATGCAAATAATTTTATGCTTTTTGATACATTGGCTAAACACAGTCCTCTGAACAGCAAAAAATACCCAGCCTTGGTTTCTGTTTTGATAAAGGAATTTGAGAATAAGTTCCAAGATTACCAAAAAAGTGATGATTTTTTCAGCGTATTTGTGAATCCATTTTCATGTGACATAAATACATTACTTGCAAATTTTCAAATGGAACGCACAGAGTTGCAATCAGGCATTCAACTCAAAGAAAAATGCAATCTCTCTACTAGACTTCTATAAGACCTGTCTTACCAGAGAAAAACATCCCTCCCTTCACAATCACGCCTTATTCACATTATCACTTTTTGGCAGTATGTGCAGTTGTGATCAACTATTTTCAAGGATGAAGCACAGGAAGAGTAAAATTCCATCAAAAATCTCTGACAAACACCTTGAGAACTCACTGAGAATTGCAAACACTTCCATTGAACCAGACTGATGCATTAGTTTCACAACAACAAGGTCAAATATCCCACTAGTTTTATGTTTTTGTTATTCTTTTTTATGTTTTAGTAAAAAATATTAAAATGAAACAGATTTTGTTAGTTATATACACTAACTATATTATATATTTTACATGCAGCCCAAGACAATTCCTCTTCACTCAATGCAGCCCAGACAAGCCAAAAGGTTGGATACATACGTGCTAATCCCTTGCATGACAGAAATACATGCTACAAAATATGGGAACTGAGTTACCATTTATACCAATATAGCATGACATTTCTGCTCCCTTTTATAACTGTTTTGAATTTCACTGTTTAGTTCACAAGCGTGCCCTTTTAGAGCCCAGCTCATATGAAGATGCCTCAGCCCACAGACCAAAGCCTCCACCTGAAGGTCTGAAGTACAGTGATTTATCCTCAGAGAGCAGGGATTAATTTAAAGCATATGTACAAATACACTTGAAGAAAGGCAAGAACAAGAACATAATTTTTTTTCAGGTTTTTAGAAGTTCTGAGAAGGTGAAAAAGCTGTCTATGTAGAGTTCAGCTCTCATCCTGTTGCTGTGGGACTGCAAAGCTGTGTGCGCAAGATGTGGTGCGTGCAGACAGCACAACATTCCATGCACCTTCCTTGTCTCTGCTTTCTGCCTGTTGGTCTTTCTATCCTCCATTTCCAGCCAGTGTGTCCTACTGGTCTTCCTGTCACAGTCTTGTGCTCTCTCTGGGTACATATGCCTCTAAGACCCTTCTACACCCAGTTTAAGCACTTGTAGATGTGCCACTGTCTGCTTCTCCATGTTCATTGTGAACTTTAAACCCTTGGACAAAGGGCAAGTTTGTGGTTCTGGTCCCCTTCTTCTGCCTCAGAGTTCTAAGGATCTGTAGAATAGGCTTCTGAGCCATAAAACCACCCAGAGGCTGAGGAGAGGTCCTCTTAAAGGGTTTTCTCAAATCTTCCAGGCAGTATAAATACATCAATACATCAATTTATGAGAACTTTTGACAGCTCAGAAAAATCTCAATTCACAGAACTATGAAAGTGAGTAAAGTAATTTCTATTCCTGTTCTCAGTGCTTTTCCAGTAGAGTGAGATCCAGGGACAGTGGAACTCAGGGGGTCAGGAACAGCCCAGTGGCATCACGAGGCACGGACACCCCACAGTTGAGCACTTCTTTGGAAGCACTTCATGTTCAATGAACTTCTGCCAAATCTGGGGCAAGCTTCCTGGCAGACTGTACCAGTTTCCATCTAACATTCACCCAGATAATCTTTATCAAGCAGATCACGCCAGGGCAGTGCAGACAGACAACATCCTCCAAAGCAATCTGCTGGTTTCAATCTGTTGTTTTTTATTTAATATCAAAAAGTCAAATCTTGCACAATTTGACATTTCCTGCAGAAATGTTACTTGCTGACTAATTATAAGCAAAGCACTGTGGTTAAATTCTTCCAAATACAGTTTCATATGATCTTTAGTTGCCCTGACTAACAAGGGACCAAGTAGTATAAGCTTACAGAAACACTACAGACCATAGTAGCCATGGCTTGCAGTAATTATTTGTTTATATGCCTCAAAGAGCTCTGAAGAGTTTTACAAACATTAAATTATTAAGCATAACAACTCTATTGGCTAATATAGACAAAAGATGGATCAGCTGACACGCTACAGAAATTCACCTCCAGAGAACACTGCATACAGCAACTGCACTGTGGGTGAACACAAAGAAGAAAAAAGGAAATGCTACCATCTCTTAAAAATGTGGGGACACTTGAATATAAATGTATTTAGTTTGGCCAAGATCCTCCTGTACATAGCTCCTTGTTTTTTTTAAATTACTGTAAAATCAAGAACCTACTTATCTGCATCCCATCCGTCTGACCAAAGGAAGCATCATGGAATAGTGATTTACACGTAGGAGAACTGCCTATTGCATCCCTGACTGCCACAGCACCTCAGCAGACATACAGGGTCTGAATTGGTTCAGCCCTGCAAACCCACAGGACTGCAACACAAGCAATAACGCTGCTGCCCAGAACTTAGTAGAGCATTAGTGCCAGCAAACATTTTCTTAACCATAGCACTTGCCACAGAATAATGCTACAGAATTTAAGCTATCAGTGAAGTAAGGTCACACTATCATCATTTGTCGCTTTGTCCCTCCAGTACTCACAGGACTGCCTTCAAGCTTTGAACAGAAACTTGACAACATTCTCCTGACAACGCATCCGCAGTACACTGCCTGAGAAGAGACATCTGAGAAAGGCCCTGCTGCCATTACCCCAGCAGCATTGTGTTCTGGATAGCTACTGAAGGCTGAACAGTCATTCTGGTAGACGAGCCCACACAGCTTATACACCTTTCATAATTTCCAATGTATCAAGTGTTGTGGTGTCCTTGATCCATTACACAGACATAAAAACATAGTCTGTTGGTAAGAAAAAAGCTACGATCACTAAGCAGAGACAGTAGTCTGTCCGTAGCAGTATCTATCTGTCAGTTCTCTCCTCCAAGTGATGTCTGAAATTCTTGGTCAATCACACCTGCAGCTGAGAGAGGCCTCAAAGATTTTACGCTGCTGCAGTTTGCACATGAACTGCTGCGTGGATAGAGGGGAAAGGCCCCGGCCCATACGCCCACAGAAGCAAGGCAGCTCCCAACCAAGCAGAAGTACTGCACTTGCCCAACGAGCAGGGATGCGATGCGGCAACAGCAGGGAGGGACAGCAGTGGATGCAGAAGGTTGGAAGGCCCAGGTCACAGCTCCATTGGAAAATAGGCTTAGCATTATTTGTATAACTTCACTGCCCTTAAAGACCCACTCTATTTTGCTTCTGACCTATCCAGTTTGCACATTTTTATTGGTTCCTTGTATTTTGCTTTCTTTATCTTGACATACAGCACCTCAAATCTACTTTACTCAGTCTTATCTCCTAGTGCAATAAACCCCTACTAATTTTACTGGAATGCCTGGAGTTAAGTTTGCCTAAACTCCACCATCTTTCTTACTATTCTGAGATTGTTTTGGGCAATCAATATTTTGAGCAAACAATGAGCTAGACAACTATATTAACACAGTCAGGTGTGAATCATAGTTATACTTACTATTTTCAGGGCTTTGAAAGACAAAGGTAATGTTTTGTATGCAGCACAAATGGCTCCTTATCACTACTAATTACTATCTTTCTAGTTGGAAATGCCTATATTTCCCTATCTGTACATTTAGAACTAGGAAATCATTGGTTTTCCTCAAATGATTCTGTGATTTTTAGTCAGCCAAAGCAAACATCATAAAAACCCAGGGCCTTGGCAGTATCTTATTGCCATGAAATGTTTGGCAATAGGGAGGTACTGTGACTCCCTTTGCTGTGCATCACGATCGCTCACTCCTTAAAGCTGTGCAGCATCCGCTGGAGGCAAGCGGCAAAGATTAAATGTCAGTTTCTTTGCACCTGATACAGGAAAGCTATAGTCGAAATCTCCATACGGGGGCGTAACTGAAAGCAAATTGCATCGCTGTTAGTAGATGGACTATTATACTAAAAGCTATTCAGGACAAAATACTTGTGCAAGGAAAAAAATCATTAAAACTCAACTACTTTGCTACAGAACTGGGATGATATTGCAACTTTAGCATTATAGGATGACATTTCAAAGCAAAGCTGCCAAAATCAATGAAAGCCAATTTCTTGCTTTTCGTTTTTTTGTTGTTTTATTTTCTACATATATATCAATAAAGATACAAAATTACTGCTTTATCATGACATAATATCCATGACATCTAATAAGTCATTTCACAGACTGAAAAAAAAAAAAAAAGAAGAAGAAAGAAAGAAAGAAAGAGAGCTCCTGGTGTAGTGGTTTGTGGGACTGAGGAAAGTGCTAATTCCAATCACACAAAGCCATTGACCAACATCTGCGGTCAGATCACTTGACCTTCTTGTTCTTCAGCCATGCTAACTGAAAAGTGTATGAAATGCAGCACTCCTGGAAAATGACAGCACACTTTCGTGCATTAATGTGCTTTACCGCATATAGGATATTGTACTTCTTCTGTTTTGGTCTGTAGTTTCTGGTTTCCTAAAGTGTTATGCAGAATCCTGTGCAAGTGATGTTTTACACTTCCTAAGCCTTTTATATCCCTGAAGTTTAAGAAATTAGATAGTATTAGATTTCCTCTCTTGGATTTCTACAGGCTTTTCAGCCTTGTCTTTTATCTAAATCATTTTATGGCCCATTAATTGAATAGATAGTGTTTCGCAGCAAAGACTGAAGGGTCATTTAGCATTTTCAGCATGACTACAACATGAACACAGTGTATTTTTGGCCAGAAGGCTGTTCTTTTTTTTTTTTT
>WBMW01005162.1:607871-644540 GCA_013396635.1 Penelope pileata
TTTTTTGGACAGAAAGGTTTTTTTTTTTTTTTTTTTTTTTTCTTGTTTTGTTTTTTCTTTTTGACAGAGCTTTAACAGCCACCAAGTAAGCCAGCCTTTGGTATCCACTATTTTTGATGTATGTAAATCTTTCAGATGAAATTTAAGGGGAAAAAAATAAATAAATAAATAAACAGGTTTTGTTAAAATGCCATGGCTTCTAATGCCACACTGAAAATCATGGAAGGGCAAGGAAGGAGTGAACTACTATTTTTAATAAAAAAGATGAATCCATGGACTTCTACAAGCAGTAGAAAATGTGACATCCCTAACTGATATTACATGATATGGGGTAAAACTAGGATTCAGGCAGAAGAAGGAATTGCAAAATCATTGCCCACCCCAACCCACTGTAGCCAACAATGGCTGCTGCCATCCCCCAGCTCCCTGTACTTCCTTGTCCTCCTTGTGCACTTATCTCATGCATTTACATTGAAAGGTCTCTGGGACAAGGGACACTCAAATACTGCATTTTCACAGGGCCTTTAGGCTAACTCTGGTTCCTGAACTGATTTATAATATGGCACTGATCTACTCAACTGTAAGAAGCCACAGGGTATCTTAACAGATAGCACTTCTACAACAGATTATGCCCACTCACTGCTGAGTCTGAGACCAAGATAGCACTAAGTCTCCTTCTTGTGATGTTCATGGGAGTGGTAGCAGGGTACCTTTTAAATACTAAAATAAAACAAGCTATATCTCATTTTCTTATATGCATTTTTCTACAGAATCAAATTTCTTGCAATGGGTGTAGAGAAGGAATGAAATACTTACAAGGAGACATTATTTATGCTGTGAAATGAAATTCCTTCTAATAGGCAGATGGTTTATTGGTAGTGAGATAAGAGTTTGTAACTGAATGTCAAAGGTTTTAGTGGGAAAATAGTTGTGAAACAAGTCAACCTACTGAGAACTTGGAGGGAACTTGTTGCTTTCTGGTGAATACCCAGTGATCTCCTGGTCCAGGTGGAGGCAGAAAAATCCTCATTAAATTAAAGATGAGCAGGAGATAAAAGAGATGAGATACAGTCTGTGAGAGAAGTGAGTTTAAAGAAGCAAACCTAGTCCATTAAGAGTGGACAAAAAGAAAAAAAAAAAAAGGTCTCAAATACACCTTCCTTTCTAAGGATAAATCTATGCTGCAATCAGAATTGTCGTTGCAGTACACATAGACCTTTACCTTTAAACTAGCTAGTTGGGATGTTGATATCCCCGGACTCCAGTAGGAGACACCAAATACCCAGGACAACACAGAGCTCACCATTCATTCATTTCACCAGTGGCGTAATCTGACACAACACTGAGTACACCATTTATTTGTTACACCAGTGGTCTAAGATAACAGTTATTTGTATCTAAGAGGTCTGACATACTGTGATGACATCCTAGAGGCTCTTTAGATTCCTCCATTGGTCCCAAAGGCAGAAGATGACAGCAAAGAAGGAATAGACAGGAGTAGCTGCACAATTTATATGAAACTTTATGTGAATGCAGTTACGTCACCATTTTCCCTGGTGGAAAAAAGGCTTAAGAAGATCCTGGTTCTCATTTTTCCAACCCCTTTGTCTTCACACAATCCACTTCCGATGCTGCAGATGACAGCCCACAAAGCTGTGCACATACAACACTATGCAAGCAATACCGCAAACCAAATGACCATGCAAGGAAGAATTCCTGTGGGAACACAAGCGGAGAACTTCTCGACCTGGTTTTGCCAGCAGAGAAATCAGAGTACCTATAACGTACTTTTAATTTCTTCTACAAGAGTATTTGCATTCATATTAATGAATTTAAAATAAATCTGCTCTTCTGTGAGAGCCAGGGCAAGAAATCTCGGTCAGGAAATTAGACCTGTTAGAACTGTTAATTAGACTGCTGTTGTATATGAACTTAACTTCTATAGTCTTACCGTCTTACCTTACACAAGTTAACAAGCTTTGGTTTGCCTGTCTTATTTTCCCCAACCTGTGGATGGCAACGCTAACATTTAGCAGAGAATGTATTAAGAGAAATCAGTCAAGATCCTGTAAGGTATATATTAGTACCCATGCACACAAAATTCCATACCACAGTTTTGCATCTTTTTCTTCAGAATAAAAAAAAGGCGAAATAAACAAGATCTGTGAACACAGACAATCCTTTGTATTTTAAATACATTATTGTTGTTTACAATTTGTACTTCTATGTAACTGCCTGACTGTAGCTTCTGGCACCTCGAAGCTAGATTTGCATAAGCCCGTATGACCGAAAATCTGTCTCATTGATATTTATTTAACTTTAGTAAGAAATATATTTTTTAAAGGCATACAGACAAGTCCGTCGTGTAAAGCTGGACCATGCACAAGCTTTATGATGAAATCATTTGTGTTGTGCCCTTATTTAGATTTCCATATTTACTTAACAATAGGTTTCGTCGGGGCTTTTCAATCCATATTTACATAGACCCATCAAAGATGGCATAGTTAGACGCAGGATGTAGTTGGAAGTAGACAATAGCACAGCGGGGTTAAGGTATTGGGCTGCGGCTAAAGTGTTTTGTTAGGAAGATCTGATAAGTGCTTAGACTTTTTGCTAAAATAAAGACCCTAACAACAGCGGGAATTCAACGGGGTAATCACACTTAATGCAGACCGTTTAGAGCAATTGGAGTTGATTGGCAGCGTCTTAAAGCCCTAAACAGAAACAACATATAAAAAGAACTGATCTCAATTGGATTTCAGCTTCATTGCCAGTTTCAGTCTAACGCATTATATCATGTGGTTTAACGCACCACCTGGTTTAAGAGTTAAAGTATTTTTTATTGGTCCTGTGGCTGTAAAGTATTGTTACCGCGTCTTCCTCTTTCACAGAAACATCACAACACTTTGCTTGGTACTTACAGGTATCAGTAGCCAATGTAAATAGAGTGTCTGTACGTGCCAAGGGATAGATCTCTTCCGTGATGTCCGTGAGGTATTTATCAATGAATGGATCAGGACTGCCGAGGGGAAAGCAGAGAGACAGTGACAGATGATCCAATAGTAGAATGGACTGCAAACAAAAGTTTGTCAAGGCTCATTTTTAAACAGCTGGGGTTTTGTGCCTGTGAATAACACAAGCAAGATGTTTCAACTACCGTGAATGCAATGCTCTGGTTTAAATCTATGCAAGCACACCGAAGCCACAGAAATAAGGCTGAATTCCCCCTGCGAGGGCGTATCTCATAGCTCTAAATGGAGCTAGAAAAGGTAATGACTTGCTAGGACAGTAACACGCTTAGGAGTTTTGGCAAGATACATTTCTGAGATAGGGTCTTTGCACTCAAATTTGCTAAAGCAACTGATACTACCAAATTCTGAGTAGCTGTCTGTCCTGGTTAGAGGAACTATTTGAAATGACAAAGTCATGCTTGTCTAGTCTTTAGAGTAGAGGCAGGGTTTGGTCAGACACAAAAACTATCTACCTGGAGCCTTCAAATCATGGCAATCCAGGTCAACATTGCCATATCCTTGGTTGAAATGCAGAGCTAGACTATTTGCGTGTTCCTAATAGCTGTGCAGAACTTAAGGACTTTCTAAAACTCCATTTAGAAAGCAGTAACTTTTAAAGCCATGCTTCCCTGGTCACTTTTGAATGTCTAATCTCCTTCCAAAATTTTGTATGCATTTTACATATTTATATTTATTTTTATACAATCCTTATATATTGATACAAAGACATCTTGTGTTGGTCTGACATTCCCTTCACGACAACTATATATATTAATACCCTATAACCATTGCAACAATATATCTGACTGTGGGTGTGGAGTGCTTGTGAAGAGATGCCACTGCTGTGGCAGTCACTTGAGCCAGCGCTTTGGCGCTTCAGGGGTAGGGGACGATGCTGAAATCCATAGCTGGATGCATTGCTTTGGCATCAGTATACATGCAGTATTACATAGGTACCTCCAGAAATTCAAAATAATGACCAAGGGAATAATCCTCTGCCAGTCTGAATGCATGGTGGAGTGAGTGTATGTGAAGAGTCTTCTGGATAAAACCTACTAGGGGCCTACATTTGCATGAAGCTTCACCAACAGACTGTTATGAAAGACAGCAAAGAAAGCTGCTGTTTCAGCTCTCCCCGTCGGAGCCCTAGGTTTTATCAGTAGCCATGATAATCCCATCTACACAGGGGTGGGAATCACCTCCCTAGTTGAGCACCCCACAGATAAGCTGCTGGCCTGACCCCCTCACTCAGGCTCCCGCCACAGCAGTGGAGACAGAATAGACACCTTCACAGAGATAGCCCTCCCAGCCCAACTCAGGTGCATAAACCAGGTGGGACAGGAAGGTATTGACAGTGACTACCTACAAGAAGCACTTACGCAATTAAACCCAGGCCAGGATCTTAGGTTTGGCTTAGCTTCCATTGATTAAAGTCTAGGCAAATATTTGCAAGAGGTGTCTAGCACAGTCCAGAGATTAGTAGAATTGTGCCCTTCTTCAGTGAAAGGATCAGCTCTTCAGGGGAGATCTGACCCAGGCAGATTCCTCATGCTTCCATTTCAGCTACAGATACTGAAAAGCCTTTCGTCTACTTTCATATCCAACAGGATCAGAGTTTTCTTTTGCTGTTTTATGCAAACTGTCCTGTACGCGCGGGTAATTTTCCTGAGCTGTTTGCCTGTTCTGCTTTGTTCCCTGTTGGCCGTAAGCCATGTCTCAAATCTCTGCACACATTTCAGCAAGAACAACACAGGTAAATGACCTTTCATATAGTTTGTTTCACTACTTTGGGAGACTAGAAAAAAGTGAAATTAAAATAATCTTATACTCCCAAAGGCAAAATTTCAAAAATGAAGAAACTTCACATTTGCTTGGCTGGTAACATAATTTTCAGGCTTTTTGCCACACAAACAGCTTTGCTCTAGGTTCTGCTCTCATTTTTATAACACTAGTTAGAGGCTTGCGGCTACTTAGAGTGTTAGTTAATTAAAAAAACGTTAAATTAACATCCTTTCCCTTGCCATGGGGAGCACACAGCCGGAGGATAATGAGCATTATTAACTCTCATAACATCAGTGTTGATTGCAACCAAATATTGGATCCATTATTTGTCAGTCCCCAAAGAACCACCTACAAAAGCAAACGGGTCAAGGATTAATTGATCAGTGTCAGGTTTTCTCCTTCCAGTCATGGTTTTGCTATTGTGCCAGGATGGGAGATTCGAGCTTTGAGACAGGGTTATTTCTGCACAGCACCTACCAGAGTGCCACCTTCTTTTTGCCTGGATTCTCATAGAGGCAGTGACATGACTGCAGCTTTTCAGCAGCTGCCAAATACTGTTACAACAAACACTGATCTCAAGTGGAACCTGTGGAGGAGTTATCCAATAAAAGGGTGGGGGTTTTTTTGTTTTGCTTTTTTAAACCCAATGCTAATTTGTGGAGATGGAGACATTACCTGAGAATGCACTGCCCTCCAGCCAATTCTCACCAGGACTCTCCAGCACAGGAATTTGGAGAGACATCTCCACCCCAGACTAAGGAATAGATCAGTGATTAGGACACTTGCCTGGGATGCAGGAGACCTCTTCTTCCTCTGCACTCAGCTCAGCAAGTAGCCTTGGGCTACTGCAGAAGGAAGAGAATTTTCCCCAGGCACTTCTGAGGGCTGGATGGCAAAAACTGTGTGAAATATATCAAATATCTAGTTGTTATCCCTACATGTCCTAAGCAGACTTTTCCTCAAATTCCCTCTTGACTGCACCATCAGTGACATCTGATTGGCTCTATGTGTGAGGGTGAGACAGGTAAGTCTACAAAAGGGAAAAAAGAGAAAGAAATCTGGTCACTAAACTGTCTCTGATTTTTAGAAGCAGCCCTCAGCTACAAAGCAGTGGCAAATCCCCGTGACCACCCCACTGGTTGATCTCAGTGATATTTTCTAACAAGCAGAGAACCCTGCAAACTCTAAAACCTCAAGTTTAGAAGAAGCACATAAAAGCAATTGCTTCCATGGTGTGTTTGTTAGCTGTGGGTGAACTGTGAGGAATTTGCCTCATTGCCCACATCAGGCCCAACCACCTCTATTGTTCACATGTTGACTTGCCCTGTGGCTCTCTGCACTGCACCAGCTGGGTCTGCAGCCAGAGGTATGCAGTTCCAGGGAGGGGCTGTCTCACCTTTTTGAAATTAAATAGAAATGCAGTATTTCTTACCCCTTAAACTGTCCGTAAAGTGAGTTAAATTTTGGAATTAGCTCGTATTCAAATAAAGTTTGAAAAGCAGAATTGGTTGAGAGAAGAAAGATGTTCGGATGGTATTTTTCAACCACAAACCCATACAGCAGTCAGCATTCCCTATTTCTTTTAACAGGGCACTGGTAAATGTGATATTGCGTCAGCTCAAGTCTTTAGGTATATCAAGAACCAAAATGCTCTGTTCCGAAAATGCAAAATGATCCTAAAAATTAGCAATGAAATGTATGAATATTTTAAAAAAATCTTTTTAAAAAGGATGTGCAAAATCCTTCAGAAGAAACTAAGTACAAGATACATTTGGATCTCCAGAAGTTGTAGTGCTTTGTAATGTAGTTATGTTCCAAAAAATTTTAAGTCTCATCTCCTACAGAACTCTGGCAACTGAGCTAAACAGAGGATTTCAAGAAATGTACCTCTTCTACATCTTACCATGCTACTAAAAACTGAATATGGTATTAAAAATCCCGGAATATCTTAAATGAAAACCTTTCCAAAGCCCATTTCCAAGGGCCGTTTTCCCTTTCCCCTGAACAAAGGTAGTTTAGCCTTGGCAATGTGAATGAAACACACCCCATGCCAGCTTCAAAATTCAACTCGATGGTTTTGTGCACCTGATGTTGTAAATCCTCTATGGCAACAGTAAGTTGCAACCTGGCAGTGGCTGGCACAAGCATTCATGGCTCCACGCTACCAGAAGGTAGGCAATATACTGGTATCAGCTATCCTCCGTGCTTCATACATTCCAATTCCTATAAAGTGTTACGCTGCTCCCTTACCTGGATCTAATGCAGCTGCTCACAGGCACATTCTCTGAAGCAGAGTAGAAGAATGACCTAATTAAAAAGAATTTTTAAACAAATGAAAAAAAGCTTAAAAAAATATATCAAAGAGCATCCATAAACCAGCACCATCACTTATACTTACATTACTTACACCAGCAACAGGAAAATAGCAGAGGACAAGACAATGGGGTTTAATGCAGTCTGTAACAAACTTAAAGCTTGCTTGCTCTCAAGGGGTTCAGCAAAACTTCCACTTAATGCAGCAAGCCAACCTCTCCTTAAAAATCAGTGATGTTGCTGGATATTAACACTGAAAGCTATCTGCAGCTTGGAGAGCAGCATGTATTTTAGACAAGGCAAAGCCTCCAGGGTGGCCTTGTTTTGTTAAAATGGATAGAGAAGCAGGTTAAAGGGTATGAAGATAAATAATAAATGAGTGACAGCTCAAGACCACAATTAGGTGAAGGTTAATAAGCATCAATTCCAAAGGATAAGGGATTTTTCTTTAGAAGTAACAACCACATAATACATGTCTTACTGCAAACTTAATGGATAAAGCCACTTGGCATTACAATTGATTACAAAATAGGAAAAGGGTTACACATAGGAAAAGCATAAGTAAAAGTAAGATGACTAGCTTAATCTTTCATAGTCAGGCAGTGAGCTTTTGTTACCTTCTCTGCTGTATGCTCTTCCAGTGTGCTCAATGAATGCTTACAAGACAAACCTGCACACATCTTTCTCCCTTGCACTGACTCAGCAACAACCTTAAACTAATAATCCTGGAGTAAAAACATCTGAAAACATATTTGTCTGCCCTTCCGTTGCACAATCCTAATCTTCAAAGAGAGTGTCTTCCAAGTTTTGATTGTGTGCCACCAGCACAACCAAGAGGGAAATCCGTTTCTGTGGCACCTTTAAATTTGGTAACTAATGGGAACTATACTACATTCTGCTCAGCTCTGTGTCACCTACTCACTTTCTCACCTTCCAGACTGGCAGGTCTTCTCTAGGTAGTTAAAGCAACCTGAAGAAAATCACAATTTTTGCTTGTGTAACTTTAGTTAAATTAGGTCTGAATTTTTATTTTCCCTCTAATTTTTTACTGCCTGTCTTCTCACTGTTTGATCACACTGTACTAAATGGCAAAACATCCCTCTGATATATCTGGGTCCTGCTGAGCACATTAACCTGTCTATCTCTTAATCCCATCTTTTACAAAATCAAATTCTATGACAAATCACAGCATTTCATCCTGCTGTTTTACTTTGGCTAAAGTGCACAAAGAGACAAGATACTGACAAAGTACTGATCTGTTACATGAGATCAACATAACATAGGAAATAATAATAATGTCTGGTAAGAAACAGAACTTGAAGGAGTGATTATAATTCAATGCCAAAGTCTCAAGAGTGGGAGAAGACTTTCAGGAGTGAAGATGTAAATTGCACTGTTGGTCGGGACTGACTGCCCCGTCCAGCCTGCAGCAGCAAAGTGTCACTTCCAACGTGTTAAAACACTTCAGCCAATTGCAGGTTTCTGTTACACTGACTCCAAAAAGCACACCAGTGCTATTTCTGTGGTTCTGCCACAACCCTGGCTTGTGCCAAAAAGTCAATAGGAGTTATCTTCTAAACATACTTTCTGGGTCTAGCATGTGTCAAGACAAATTTTTAACATAAAGTATTGGTGTTGCAGGCAATGGCCCCTAAAGTACAACAAGGCATCATTTACGTGGGAATTTAGCAGCATAAGTATCCTCTTCTACCAATAAAAATTAGCACCGCTTAAGTAACCTACGTTTTCTTTTACTTACCAGATAGAAAGAGAGTTGGTGTATAACCATAAAGACATATTTGCTTAGAACATTTAGAATAGCAAGAATAAATAAGAGAAAATGTCATTAACTTCTTATGCAAAAGTTGCACTAGAAGTTAGATACCTAGAATCAGGTGCTTTAGCAGAAGAATATCTTTCAGCTATTGGGAATTTTAAAGAGATTTACAATTTTCTTAAAAATAATGTGACTTCCAAGAAATTTCGAGGGCTGCATCAGCCCTCGAACAACTTTCCTGAAGGTCACTCAAGCAACCACTGTTGTAACACTCATTGTCTCAGCTGCAGGAGCAATGTAAGAGATAGTGGGGTAGCTAATACACCTCTGAGTGAAAACAGCCTTATCGAAGAGTCGGCACAAAGCTGTTGTCCTCCTGGCACCTCCACAGAAGTACCAGGCAGTGTCAGCTCTGGGAACCAACAGCAGCTGAGTGATTAAATGGATTATGGCCTCATCTCACAAACAGGAGGAGCATTTACTCAACATGAATGACTGAGAATTTTCCACTCTGTTAGAAGACCAGCGGTTCTAAAATACAAACTAATACTGGAGGTAACAGATCTATTTCCTTACATGTTTAATATAAAAATCTTCCCAGGGCAATAAATAACTACAGCATTTTCAACTGCCCTTTAAAAATTGATATATGTCACATATTAATTAGATGATTACTCTCTCTGATCTCTGTCGAAAATTCAGATGAACAAGCAGACACCATCACTAGATGAAGCATGAACAGACAAAAACACTAACCTCATGCTATGTGCATTGGATATTTATAAAGTGACAGCATATTGAGGCAGTAGTAACAGGATATAATTTTAAAAGTTTGCCTCTCACATTACTTTGTCAATGAACGATTGACATAGTCTATTAAAAGCCTGCCTGATGTCAAACAGCTCTGCTTCTCACTTTTGTTACATCTGTTCCCATTTTCCTACTCACAGCACTGTGCCCTGCTTGCTAGAGAGAGAAGACTGCAGTAATTATTGGTGATTACCATGATAAACTCAGCATTAATGATGTACAGTGTCAGCTCCTAGGTCTATGTATCACTTACCTATAGACACTGCACGCTCCAAACAATGGTGATTATGTTCATGATTGATACAATTGCTATGTATCCTCTTAGATCAATTCAAAAGACATAACCCTGGTTCTCTTTATAATAAACCTGACAAATTTAAATATTGCTGGTATGAATAAATCTTAGCATTTCTTTGTGCTGTTTTAATTTTCTCTGCAAGGATGCTTTGGCCCCACTTGAGAGGTCATTTGGATTAAGAGCCCGTTCAGTAGGCTTCCTCACCTGTGGATGAAATAACTGGGTGCTTTATGGGATTTTTTGGTTCTGGATTACCACCATCTAGAATACGATCTATGGTGGCTCTGGCTGGCAGCTGCTCAGTGACCCAAATAAAATGAGCTGGTAGTAGATGTCAGGTCCTGGGGGACCAGACATCCAAGCAGGAAGAGTGAGTGTTGATGGTTGTAAAGCCATCAGAGTCCAGCTGAGCGAACGCTGAGTACCAACTCCCAAAGAGATTGCTGGGAAGGCTCTTGCACACCCCAGACGTTACCTTACTTGCCATTAAACCATTAATTTTCCAGGGACACTTGAATCCTGTCCTGCTAATTAACTTCTCCTTTGCAGCTGATAAAAGGGCTCTTTTGTTGCTGTGGGTACAGGCACAGTTGGGCCTGCTGTCGTGTGAAACCTGGTAAAGCCAAACCAGTCACATGAACCTTGAGCTTGTCTCCCTGTAGCACGCGTGTCCTGAAACAGATTCTCCTGTTTGTTTCTACAATGAAATTGTTAAGCAGAAGGGTTAAAAGCAGTACATGGTCTCTCTCAAAAATGTTAGCCAGTAGAACTGATGTATTCATGATGAGCTTTTTCTAAAATATTAACCAGCAGAGCTGATATATTTTCTATGCTCTAAAGTGTTAACCAGCAGAGGTATGCAGGAGTTAACAAACACAAGAAAATATATTTGAAGTCATCTTCATTTTTAGTCTTCTTTTTTTTTTTTCTTCCATATCTAGCTCTTTGAAGCCTCTATTAGCCTCTAGTTCATACTGTAGTTTTCCTGGGCAGATACATACGAATGTACTGGTAAAGGACAGAAAGGGAGTCTTTAGAAAATAATCTTCACAGGGAGACAGTAAGGATCACTACCAGACTTTCCCCTTTGATTTTGGTAACATTTTAATCTCAATTTCAATTAAATGGCTCACTTTCATCTTCGAAACAAGTATTAGAAAGGCATGTTTCAATATCATCCTGAAAAAAAGTCTCTTCAAAATAAACACCGTTCAGTCCAGGCTGCAAGTCCAGATGTAAAACACTGTGCACTGTTAGCCATGATTTTGGTGGCATCCTGAAGTTGTATAGCTCATTAGTAAACTGCAGGACAAAGGCAAACCTAGGTACCAAAGACAGATTTTGGGAAGAGGGGAGTGATTTATTTTTAATGATCGGTCCTGTGCTCATGGCTGTCAACTGCTCATCAAAACACAGAACTTAATCTCAAAATTAGTGGACACATGCACCACAGTTCTAGCATTGCACCTTTTCATTTCCATCTGAAAACATAAGCAAGTTTACCTGAACAATTTGCCTTAATACAGAGAATAATCTCTGCAGGCTAAATTTATCCATCAGTATCATTCACACACATGGATTTAATGCCCTTCCAGCAAACTAGGTACAGTCTGATTTTGTCTCTCTCCAAAGCTGAAAGACAAAAAACCCCAAAAACTTCAGAATCCCATGTCTCAGACCCTAGGTATAGTTATATGAATGGGTAGAATTTCATTTCTCAAACTATACTGTTCCAAAATATATATAAAATAAATACTTTAATAACACTACCACATTACTGAAGCATACTTCTTCCATAATGACTTTTTAACTAATTAGTCTTCCTATATTTTCTTTGTTATCCATGTTTAACTACACTGGTTTTGGATTTTTCTACTTGGTACTTGCGAAATCAACCCCTCGCTCTGGTAAGGACATAATATGATACTGTCAGCTCAAGAAAATTCAAATGCTTCACCTTAACTGTAGTCATTTCCTCAGTGCCAGTTTATTTAATTGCTTTTCTGAATTTTATTTTGTTTTTGCACAAAAAAAGTTCAAATGTGAAAATTTTACTTTGAAGATAGAATGAAACCAAACATAAATTACTGGAAGAAAATCTTTTTTTCCCCTTGAAATTTCCGGTAAAATAACATATAAATCAACACTGGATGCAAGTAAACTGCTACTTCAGTTTAGTGTGGTGAGCTTGCATTAAACATTAGACCTGTTAGTGACTGTACACGGAAAAGACACATATTAAATCCTATTTTTAGGCCATTAGTGGCTATTTCTTGTGTGCTGTTTTACCTACCTGCCTTATTGTTATGTGAGACCAATGAGCTGCAAAATACAATCCTAAAAGCTATAAACGTCTTAATTAAACCACTAAGGTGTTTTTTGTTGTACTCTGATTACTTTCAACCAAGCAATTGTGTAAAGAAACTTTAAGATTTGACCTTCTATAATAAACACCTAATAGGCCACAACATAATGGTTCACATTAATCAATTTTGCCATAACAAACATGTTTTTGTTATTGGGTTTGTAAGCCACCTTACTTCATTCTGCATGCCACCACCTCGAGCAACCATCTTGGGCAGTAAGAGACTGTTGCAGGCCTCAGTATTGCAAAGAAACAGATACTATAAGCAAACATAGACTTCTTGGCAATTAGATTAGCTGGACTAAATTCCTTTCAGACATGATTTATAAATTCATCCAGCTCAATTTGCTGATAGGAAGCTGAGCACTGTACCTGAGCCATTTGCTCTGATTTACACCAGAAAAGTGGACAAAAGAAAATGGAGGTTCTCTATCTTCCTCTTGTCCTCTCCTAGATTCCTGTTACTTTATAACAGGCATCCTTTAATTACTTTCTTCACGGCTTAAGAGGCTTGATGACTTGATTAAGCCTCACAGTGCTGTTCCAGTCCCTACCCACCTGATTAATTAGCCCAAACCTTATTAACTGCCTAATTCCAATCAATAATGCACTGATGCTGAACTGTGCAAGGGCAAACTAAGGATAGCAATTTTATCCCAAGACACAGAGCCACAGACTGTTTGTTCTTTTAACTATACTTCTTTGCAGCTGCAAAATTAGAACTACAAGTCATGAATATAACCATACCGTGATGATGCATTTTGGCACCATACCTGTCGTGCCATAACCACATCTGCAATAAAACTCATAGTGACAGAGGCATATTGCTGGCATCTCTGTGCTGAGGTGTCTTCTTTTTTTTATGAATATTAGCTGTGGCTGGTCAGGAATGATACCAAGCATGTAGTGGCTGTAGTCTTCTGCACCTCCTGCAGGAGCCTTGCTCTCCCCTTCATCAGCCTGTCAAGGGCAGGGAGGTCATATTTTACTTTATCTCAGTGATGATAGCAGAGAGATTTCCACACTGAAGTTATATTACTTCAGTCAGCACAGCCGAAACAGCACCTAACAGAATCAATGCAAGTTTAACTAGGGGTGGCTAAAGCAGAGAGGGTGGCACTTCTGAGGCCTTAAACTCCTCTGTCCTAACTCTGGTGCTGCATGCCTAAACGCTACCCAAGTCTCGGCAGAAGGAAATCACTCATTTCCTTCCCTGGCATTGCCTGCGTGTGCCTGCAGAAAAGTCAAGCATTTCCAGAACAGCTGCAAAATTTTTCAGGTAACTCGTTTCACAAGTTTTGCTTCTCAGGCTCCCACTTTCCCACTCAATGATTGACCATTGCTACCATTGTGTGTTATTTTAGCTCCTATCATACTCTAGGCATAACTTTCACAGTCAGAAGTTGTGTTATGTTTTGGGTTGTTTTTTTCATAGCAGCATTGGTAGTGAAAATGACATTACAAGTTCTCCAAAAGCCAGATTCAGCAGAGATTGTAAACTAAACAGCTGTAACTATTAACAAAAATAATAATAAAAAAAAGCCCACATTGCTGTGGTTTTCAGTCAGTTCATTTGAGATTTGAGGTGATCTTGCTTTCTTCAACTACAAGGAGAGACTCCTCTCCAAAAAAAAACAATAGCAACAACAAAGCAACCAATCCAACAAATAAAAAACAACCTACCAAAAAAAACCCCCAAAAACTCTATTCCATTACTCCCACCCACAGTATGTGGTTCTCCTGGAAACAGCAAAGATAGTATAAGATACCATACTCCTCACTAATGAAGACCACTTCTGGTTTGCATCGTTGGAATTTAGGATTAGGGTGGGTAAGTAAGGCTGATGTTTGTTTCTAACTACCCACCATTTATTCTCCAAGAAGACACAGACAACTTCCAGACCAAAAGCATCTGAATAACAGAGCTCAGAAGCACTGTATTGTGCTGAGAATGTCTGCAAGCAAGGAGCCACACAGGTAGTGTAGCCAGCAGGAGAATGCAAGGGATTGTACTTAACTGCCATTGTTATTCTTATTTTCACTGGGTTTTCATTTTGAGATCGCATGTGCAGCCTTTTTTTTTTTTCCCCTCATCAACGTCTGCCTTTTTAAACAATCTATAGTACCAAGTACCTCCATTATGCTTTCTGCAGGCTACTGACAACAAACCACAATTCTCTATACAATACATTGTCTTGGAGGTTGCGAGTACCAAGGACTCTTAATAGTACTGTGGCAAGAATCAATTGTTCATCTCTATAGTGCAGGAGCGTCTCCTGAGCCTTCCGCCTTTGTGTGCAGTCTGACAGATGGTGAGTGACATTTCTTTCTTAGGGAACCTTCCATTAGAGAGGCTACATCCAGACAAATCCGGTGGAGGAGAATTTGGAAAACAAAGCTTGGGCAGAAATGGGCTTTTATCGCATTTGATCATGTGATTGATAAGGAATCTGCCAGTTCTTCCAGCACTAAATGGGAGACTTTAGGGAAGCATTTTAATTCCTAGGGTATTACTATTAAAGCTATATTCTGGCTCATTTATCTGAAATTTTGCATATAAGACCCTGGCATCTCTTTGTAAATTTCCCAATACAGAACATCCATAATTTCTTGATGACTCTACATTTTCTTGAAGGCTTATGTTAAGAAATAATATTCAGGCTAACTCCTGAAGTCTCCTGAAGTTATAAAATCATGTTTTTCATGCATCTAAATTTTAAGCTACCTGCATTGAGATTTATACAGTTAGCAGAGTTAGGCTAGACCAGTACTTATGTAAAGGTTTTCTTGAAACACAGCTGCAGTTGTTACAGATGAATGTTTCGGCTGCATAACAAGTATGGCTACATTGAAGGCAGACCTGGTTTTGAACAAGTCCTCCGATCATACCTATGTAAAATCCTTAATTTACACATGTGCATTTGTGAGTTTGGAATCCAATGTCATGCTAGAGGTGTGAAGTAAATCAGGAAGAGTTCATTTTTACTGATGAGACTGTGCTTTTTTTCCTGCATTAACAGAGTCCAATGAGTCCAATGCTATCCATCAAATCTTCAGTTCATAGCTTTTCTTAGGGTATTAGGAGAAACCAAGCTGTAGCTGGGGACAGCAATGGCTATCTGAGATAGATACACAACAGCCCATTCACCAGTATTTTGAGTCACACTGTCATGGAAGTGACTTCTGAGGAGCTTAACATCACAGTGCTGGTCGCTAAGCACCACGAGTTAAGAGGAAGCATCCACGTAACAGAACAAGCAACTCTTTGCCTTAGCTTCCCATCTGCAAGCTGGAAAGGAGTGATTATGATGATAAACCTTCACAGAGCACTATGATCCCCAAGAACATGGGGGATAATGTAACTGGCAACTCCAAGAGTGAGGTGAGCAACTTAACATGACTTCACTGGTGCGTGGTTTTGCATAGGTAGAGAAGATGGGAGAAAAATAGTACCGTTGCAGTTTTACAGAAGCGGAATTCTGTGTTAGTTGAAAACTTGAGCACTTTTTCCTGCTAAGGTCCACTTTTGCATGTTACCTGCACACAGAGATTTCAACCAAAACAAGAGTGAAGGGCCTGAGTCTACATAGCTTTCCTGAGGACACAGACTCATGAGAAATGAAGTTAAAGCAGCAAAACCAGCTTAGGAAGTTCCCTGAAGCTTTCCTCCTCCTTTCACTCTGAGAGAGCATGTCTTCCTGCCCTCTCAGTGGGGCATGCCAAAGACCAGGTGCTGGCATGGCTTCTGTTGGGATCAACCCTCTAAAGAGAGCAGAGGGATGGTGTGAAGGCAAGAAAGTGTGGCTCTAAGCAGGGAGATTTTAAGCCAGTCCTGCCACAGACACCAAAGCTCTGAAGGGGAGACCCATTGTGTCTTGTCACCATCAGTGCAGCGCACTGAGGAGCAGGCTGCACTCACCTAGCACACGTTGGCTGGCAGGGTGAGGCACACTTGGCTGGTTAAGATAAGGATTTAAGCAGCCTGCAATAATTCTCTTGTCAAACCACACTGAGTAGATATGTCGGGTCCTAATAATGAAGTTAAACATGAGGAAGAAGAAACATGCACCTGTACTGGTTGCACAAAAACAACATGGATCCTTAGAGCTGTGCCTTGAAGATCCCCTGCCCTGAGATGTAGACAGGTATGTGAAGGCCATCAGAGCTGTGGAGAAATCCTTCTCCCCCAGCATGGAAAGGGGCTGCTCCCACCCCACCTGGCCCAGCCAGTACATCTGTGCTTGAGAATGGGACATCAAGGCTTAACGAGACTCCTTTCCCCCCTGTCAGAAAGGTCTTCAGAAGGGGTCTTCAGAAGCAATGTAACTGCAGGGCCTTGGCCCTCACAGCTTATAGAAAAGTACACAGTTCTTACGACACTTTTTGGCTTGCTGCTTTTCTACCATACTGCAGGACAGTGAAGAACTTCAGGCAGCCAAGGCCCAATACCTGTGACACGTCTCCAACCCAACTTATCTGATGACTCTCACCACCCTATCTCCCTTCTACTTTCTCAGACATGGTCTTCAACTTATCTTGTCCTTCCTTTCCTCTCTTTCTCCTCACACCGTCTTCTGTTTTCTCTCCACTCTCCATTACTCCCTTGACCTTTACCTTGCTCTGATAAGGTGCCTAAAAAGCCCAACCTCATTTTCACAGATATTCCTGTAGTAATACCTTCTACCTGTGCTTTTTTTTTTCCATTATCTGTTCTTCTCCCTTCCCCATCACCCCTCAATCCACTCAAACATGCAGGCCAGATAGCCATCACAAGAGCCAAGCAGCAATACCTCTGGCAGACAGTGCTGAAAGGTCAATCAGTTCCTGCTGCCAAAGTCTTACATATGCTGCAGTGCTTCGTGTAGCTGAGCAACACTGTCTACAGCCGGGGAAGAGGACAATACAGGTTTGGTCAGGAATATAAAGACTACCATTCCTTCCTTTGACTCCGTGAGATGCTGTTTCATTATTTTCTTCCCTTCTGTGCAGGTATCAGTTCTCTCTTTAATATTGCCATTAGCATGGTGGTCACCACTTTCTGACGCTGGACCGTATTTCTTGTGGTAGCCATACTCTGAACAACTACATCTCCTGATCATTGTCTGGACATACATTGGTGAATGGCACTATCTGAGCAAATATGTATGCATTTCTCTGCAACGCAAACCAGACTTGCCAGCATCAAGCAATCTCAGAAAAGTTATTTTGGATCATGTGAAAGATTTCTATTTAGTGTAATGGGGGAAGGAACAGCTCAAGAGTAGGCTTCAGAAACAGCCCATAGCTCCCTAGGCCGGAGGAGCTACAATGGTATGACCAGCAACATGGGGCCTGATTCTGCCAATCCAAGCCTTCCTCTAGCGCACCTCCAGATTTGCGACAATCAAAATATTTTCTATTAGTGCTACACTACTTCTGTATCACATTTATGTTCTCAATGCTTTTATCACAAACCATACATTCCATCTGGATCCATGTCATCCTGTTTCAATAGTTCCTGCTGGGATTCTTTCCTCATGTTCCTTTGCACTGCAAAACAAGTTAGTTAAAATTTGCCTGGACCTCTAACACCCAAGTTTCTCATTGAATTATGCATTCTTGTATCAGGTCATTAGTTACATGCCAAAGCATTCATAGTTTAAAGGGGGTGAACCTGTTTATCAAGTACGGTAGCTCCATCATATGTTAAAATCTTCTTCTCGGGTGTGCCTTGGAAAAAAAAGAAAAGCCACAAACAAACAAACAAACAAACATCAATGAAACAGATAAACAAAAAAAGCTCCTTATATATAAAAAAAAAGAAAAAATATATATTTGTCCTATATTTTTTCCTTCCAAGTATGTGGAATTGTTATTCTAAGACACATACAAGGGATGAGATAAAAAAAAAAATGCAATAGGACAGTAAAGTTTGTTTAGCATGGTATCACCATAAAAACATAAAATACCCCAGGTTAGGATCCATCTCACTTAACATATGTTTTAATAAATGGATTGCAGTGTCCGGAGAACAGTGAAATTCCTCTGTTGCTGATATCCCAGGGGTCTGAGCTATAGCTTTCATTCTAGGGCATTAATGGAAGATTCCTAACCAGGCTGAGTTTACTAAACCAATAACAACTCAAGGTCACCCTTCTTAGGATGAGATATGTTCAATAGGATCACTGAAAAGGGCACATATGTTGCACACAGACGTACTTATAGATGTCAATCATATATGTTCTTACTTTTTGAAACCTGAAGTGTAATGGGAGTATATTTATGTTAAAAGACATTTTAAAAAATCAAGAAATCAATTTCTAGTAAGAAGCCTTCATATGAGCAAGAACAAATGTTCTATCCAGCACTTTTGGTCCTCTTTTATGTTTTATTTCTAGGCTTACAGACATTGTGGTAAAGTACAGTATAGACTTTGTAACAGTTATTGATGAGGATAGCCAAGGACATCGGTGGTCTTAAAAATGCATAATCAAGGGAAAACAACAACAACAACAACAAACCTTAGCAATGAAATGAATTTTAAAAAGACCACAGAAGGCTCCAGTTATCTCCTCCTGGTGTCTCCCATGGAAATATTACAAAAGGTTGCCCTTTTATTTCTGTTTGGATTTCCTGTATCAGTAAGAAACCAGGTGATCCTCTGGAGCCCAGAAGTATTCATGCTATTCCTTTGGTAAAATATGGCATGACTGGAGGAAGCATAAAAGCTCAAGTGTTGTGCCTGTGTCTAGAACATTTATTCATAAAAAGAACAACATTCTTCAGACATGCTCGTCTCTCAGTTCTGTACCGACCCCTGAAACTCCCAGTGCAAACCCGACAAACATCAGGAAGCCTTCTCACGGAGAATCTATTGTAAGAGTTACCCATCAAAGTTGTATTTTTCTCCAAGTGAAACCTGCAGTATCCTGAACAGTCCTGGACAGAGAGAGAGTTTTCTTCATTTGCTTTTAGCAAAAAAGTTCAGAAACCGAAATGATCGGTACGAAGTAGGAGGTTTAGCAGGCAGAATGGCAGTTTGACCACTGATTAAAACATAAGATACTGTGATTTCCAAGGCTAGTAAAACGGGGATTTTTTTCCCCACACTACTCCAGTCTTGTAACTAAAGATCCATTATAATGGTGTCACAATAGCTTAAAAAGGCACCAGTAGCACATTTTTTATTAGACTTGATTTTCCACTTCACTAGAAAGATGAAACTACTGAAATTTAATGTGCTGACATTATCATTAGTACAATGAATGCACATAATTCAAAATATTTATTAAAAACTATCAAAACACCTCTTTAACCAAGCAAATCCAATGTACTGTAAAATACAAAGGAAAGCATGATATTCATTTCAGGCTTCTCTTCAGAGGATGAGGACTTCAGACACATGATTTGTCCTTTTGTGATTGCAAGCTTAGGCTTTTGAATCAGGTAACACAAAATGTTGTGTATTTTATGTAGCTCTGGTGAGCTGTAAACCTGAAAATATATAACATTCTCATTCTCACTTAGAGGTTTTTCCAGTGTGCTTACCTCAGTATGCCTTGCTAAATACACACATACGCTTGCACATAAGTAAACTAAGAATTGAAATGGTCAGGAAAAAAGAAGGAAATAGTAATTTTAGAGCATAGGTAACAGTATAACAAGTATACAGTATAGAAACAAAATAACGTAATACTGAACCTTTCCTCTTCTTAGGAACGCTACATTTGTACTTTACGCCACTGTTCTAAGGAGCGGAACACACACAAAACAGTTGTCTTCCATTACCCCATCCTTAGTTAATACTTTAAACCAACCACTTCCATAAAACAGAGCTAAAGCTTTGATGATTAACTGGAATGAGAATTATTTGTTTCTGTTTAATCTTGTTGGCTTCTCGCAGCATGTCCATCATGATACAATTGGAGTATCCTCTAACACGATTTTTTTCTTCAAAAGGGACCTCTCCCCTCCATATACATCCCTACACCTGGGAGAATGATTCTAGCTATGTTTGTGCGTTCAGTAGTAAATACCGTATGGAGGAGGCTGAAATACAGATCAAGTATTAAATGAAATATCTTCATCCATCTTAGGTTTTCAGGCTTGCATTGAACGCACCATTCATGCAGAGGCCTCAAACTATCTCAAGTGACTCATGTTCTACTTGTCACATTTTTACATCTGAAATATATAAAGCAATAAGTATAAAACAACAGCAACTAACGGTTATACCTGCCTTCCCCCAGGCCCATGAATATGAGCAGCATATGAAGGGAGCAGTTAGTAAATATTACTGAGGAAATAAGAGTCATAACAGGCCATAGGTATCTCAAAATAAACGTATATATATATATATATAAAGACTCAGTTACTAAAGGAACAAATTCTAAGCAGTGTGTTTGGTAGGATCAGGTAGCAGCAGGATTTTAATCAAGCAGTACAGGCATCTGTCTTTCTTCTAAAGAACACGTATGTCTTAGATCTTCTCCCATATATGTGCTAATTATAATCTCGATAGCTTTAAGTAGGTACAAAGTTGTGTCAATTTGTTTACTATTTAAAATAACAAAAGGGCTTCAACTCTGATGAGAAAGTCTGCACAAAACAAAATTCTGCTATAGAGAAGGAAATTTCAAGAATACCTAAGTGCCTATAACAAACAAATAACTTCATTCCAGAGGGGGAGAAATGGAACTGAGGGAGACCTGCCTCAGGTATTCCGAACAGCTACTAAAGCCCCAGCTACAGCGAGGATAGATGCCCTACCCTGACAAAAACAATGGAGGGAGAGATACCATCTTAGTAGACTATTACATGAGCTCGAGCTTTGTTACAGAGGCACAGATACAGTGATCTAGCAAAAAGGCATCATCAGGCATGTAAATACAAGCTTCCCTTCCCTTGGAAACTATGCAAGGATGGCAAAGGCAAAGCTGACTGTGGGGAATTCATAACTGTGCCCCACTTCTGTGTAGTGATGCAGACATGGGCTCTATTCTTCACCAGCCTGTGGAGCACAAGGAATATCATTTAGCTGGCTTGTGGGTCTCTTTTTCATTTGGAAATATAAGAATCACTGTCCCCATCTGGTTTACAAACGCCTCTGAAGATGAACACTAAAATATCGTGGGTGGATATCACATTGGTACATGAAAATATACCCACCCTAGGTCTCCCAAGCTTCTCACAGCGTCCATCAGCCCTGTCCCCCTCCAGTGCCTTGAGAAGACGCTCTTTCAGCACAGAAATCACTGAGTAACAGAAGGTTACTGAAACATCTCTGATACCCCCCTCTGCTGCAGACTTCCAGTCTTGGTTGCCTTGGAGAAGGTGTCCGGAAGGCAGCGAGGAGGAGGTTCGACAGAGTCCCACCCTGCACCAGAGCCAGCCCCTGCTCTGCGCAGCCGGGAGCGGGGAGACGCTGCCAAGGGCAGCCTGGCCCGCTGAAAGTCGGTGTGGGGCATTGTGCTGCAAAGGCTCCATTGTCGGGAAGTCCACGGGGATGCTTTAAAATACCTTTACGTGTCAATTCTGGCGTCAGAAGCAAACAGGTCAAAGAGGGCTGGCCCTCATCGCAGGTTAAACTCCTGAGGGTGGAGATAATCTCACAGCAGGAAGGGAGGAAAGTGCTGCGCCCGCCTGGGCCAAGATGCTTTCACACTCCCCGCCGTCAGCTTTAGGCTACGGAGCCGGCCATTATCACAGTCATTGTCATTATTATCTTTAAATCTGCTGCCTGGCATTCAGGCACCTATCAGGAAAAGACCCAAGACCCTATTAGTGCAGGCAATAGGCCCTGAGAAGGACGGGAGGAAGCCAGTCCAGAGGTAAATTAACCCACTCCTGCGGGCTACATTCTGCAGTCAGCTCAGTTAACTCTGCGTGACGTTTATTGATAAATCAGATTTTAGCACCCTTCCTATCAATCAGCTTGACGAGCCTCCCACCAGAGTTTTATTGCCCCTACACAGAAGAATTTGGCCGACACAAACACAGCTCTGCCAGCTCGGGGAGCTGAGGATGGGCCTGTGTGCCCCACTAGGCCTCTGTGCCCCAGCAGGCCCCTGCCATCTCTGCAGCAGTTTGGGAGCCGCCATCTTGGTGTCTCATGGGGCCAGCGGCCCTCCCTCCCAGAGCGGTGCTTCCAAACAGCAAAGAGCCTGAACAGTAAAAAAGTCCCTTACCCAGAGAAGGTACAGAGGTAGATACAGAGGTAGAAGCCTAAAAAAAAAAAATAAATAAATAAAGAAAAAGTGATTAGAAAGGCCATGTATTTTACTGAAACAAAAAACGTGTCAGAAAAGGCATTGATAATAAATCAAGTCCCACTGAGAATTTCTCAAGATGATTCAGAGATGTTTTGCCCTGATCTAGATGTCCAGCTACAAAGGACAATATGTGACATTGGCAATTTTAGGTTGAGTATTTTATCAACTGCGTGAAATACAAAAAGAAGTAGCAGATACACTTTCCCCCATCTCAGCTATTCCTTTTAGGAAAGCAAACATTTGATCATGACAGAATCTCTAAAGATCTGGATAGGAAACAAAAAACACACATCGGGAAAAAAAAAAAAAAGCCAATTAAATTATTAATATATTGCTGTCCAAGAGAATGGAGGTGGGTGGAAGCTCGCAACTCTCCTCCAACTGTCCCGGGGAGAGAAAAGGCGAGGGTGGGGGTGGGGGAAGAAAGAACGTCGACGATGACTGATTTACATACAGGTTTAAGTAAAGTGGTCCAAACTCATGACATTGTGTGTGAACAGCATGGTCTTTAAGGTGATGAATAGCACTGAAAGACCTGTTTGCACCTCTGGAGGTAGTTAACCGAGCTGGCCGCTTCTTAAGCTTTGACACTTTTAAATGCCGCGTTTAGCAAGGGAAAGATGGATTGAGTTTATAAAACTTCGGACCTTTTTCTCCAGCCATACATTAATCCACTAAATCTTGTCTTTTTTTTTTTAATTTCTTTTTCTTTTTCTTTTTTTTTCTTTTTCTCCACACCCTGCATGTGATGTGAAAGAGGAAAGAGAGCAGAAGAGGCCGACGCTGAATTAAAATCAGTGTAACTCTGTCCCCTGCGAGGCGAAAGGTGGGAGGCGGCAGCCTCCCATGAGAATGGTTACAATAGCAGGTTAAAAGCTCTCTTTTTTGAGGGCCCCTGCGAATTGATATGTATATAAGCAACGTGTAATGCTTCTGGATGCCGCTGAATTGCCAGCCGGGGCCGGGACGTGGCTGCGCGGGGAGGGGGACAGTTGCATCTTTTTGGACTATGCAGGTTACATTTCTCAGGAGTTTCTAATGCGTAAAGCTCCCCGTTGGCCTTCAGTGCTACAACTACCTATGAGGTTGACCCTTTGATTATTCTTGCATGTAGATGTCTTTGAAAATATGTCTTTGAAAGCTTGATAAATACGCAGCCCGGATCAATACCAATACAGTAACACTATGAGGTGGAGCGGCTCTGCAAAAGCAGATGCTGAAACATACTGCTAGCAAAGCTCCTGAAAAGGACTTGCACCTTGCTGGTCACTGTCAGCTCTTTCATATTTCAGCAGGGTCTCAGAAATGCAAGAATATATAAGGAATGCCAAATATCAGCTCAACATAAAGATTAAAAAAGGGTAAGAACCACAGGGCCCAAGGGAAACATGGCTGTAATCAGCAGTACAACAACAGTGACTGCCATCTGCCACTGCTGTAAGTTCTGCTTGCCCTCTGTTCAGCCTGGGCTGGAAACAAACTGGCGATGTCGAGTACCTAGTTTTGGTCATGGCCTTTCTTGAAAAGAAGCTCTCGTGAACTTAGTATCTTTTGCAGTGATAATGCCATCCAAAGGAGAAATGAAACAGAGTGGACATTCATTAGTTCTATATTTGATTTATTTGAATATTCAGTATTGGTTGATTTTTCAAAAGGACATTTTTAACAGATTTCATACCTCCCTGCAGGCATACCTACATCTACACAAATGCACACATATGTGCGTGTGCATACACATGAATACAAAGCAGTTGCTAATATTCTGTTAGGAATGGTAGGTGTACTTGGGAGAGGGGGTACTGATACAACCATATGGTTACATACACAGAAGCACATAGGAATCTTGTAATCCAGAATACAATACCGGTTTTACATCACTTACTATAACTTGATTATCATCTGCAAGTTTAATTTGTTGTGTCATGACTATTTTGGAATGAAGTGTTTTTTTTTTTTTTTTTTTTTTTTTTTTTCCCCCATGAAAATATTTAAAAAAATAAAACTTCTTANAAAGCATGAAACTGTCTAAACACAACATGCATCATCTTCGGTCATTGTCGTACATTTTACAGAGCTGTACTTTGTTCTCAACTGTTGCTATTAGGATGACTCCCAAAGACAAGACTCCTAAATAGTAAAGATAAAATTTAAAAGATTTTATAGTGCTTTTGATGTCCTTGTTGTTGCCAGAACAAAAAAAAAGAAAAAAAAAAAAAGAAAAAAAAAAAAGTGATCCATCTACCAGGCAGGTATAACTAAAAAAAGTGTCGCTGAGCAAAAAGTTCCATGGATTTTTGGGGAATTTTAAATGCTACCAGTTACTTTCTGAATTTCTCTAAAATGAAATGATTTTCTCTTATTTGCAAGAACAACTGCTCTCTCTTAACCTCTCCATAGAACCTTTTTGTCATAATAACATTCCAGCCAAAACAGCTCCCACAGGACGAAATCAATCAAAGCCATAAAAGAAGAATGTGTTTGTCATGCCAGGCCCTGCTGCTCACAGTTTACAGTTATAAAACTGACAGCAGCAATACTGGATTACACAGAACATCTGAAGAGATCTGGCCAGTTACTCTAACCAAAATCAACATGCCTTTTAATTTGAATATTATATAGCTAAAAACAAATCATACGGAAGCAAGACATGTTAACATTGTGAGAGTGGTGTGATAGCAGGATAGAAACACAAAATCAACTTTAAAGCCTGAAGTCCAGGCAGCCTTTCCCACACTGAATTAAGCTCAGTCTCCTTCTTCAAACCTCCAAAATATTTGGCTGACAGCACCCTTGGGAAGGGGTCTTTAGGGCAGGTAAAGAGCTCAGTTCCTTGGACAAATAACCAACAATCTCTCTTCAAGGAATTTTCCCTTTGCTGACATGTTTTTCATGCTGATTTATTGTTTGTTTACTAGAGTATCCGTTCAGGGGATCCCTCTATTTCTGAAACTAAGGAAAAAGGGTTAGAAGCAAAGAAGTAGGCTAATAAAGACACTAATGTTCGTGCATGGTTTCAGCACCACCATTGACCATAGGTCCATCAAAGTCAAGAGAAAAAACTCACGTTGACTAGCAGAGGTCTGGATCAGCCTCATTACACTGTATGGAGCAATGCCACCCAGCAGAGGCCTGTCTCAGCTCCCTGACTTCAGAGGCATACTGTGAAGCCTTCCCTTGCAGCCACTGTGGGGAAGGAAGTGTTAAGAGAAAGGTGGATGGCTGTAGGCACGGCAGGAAAGCAAGACAGAAAAGCTCCCTTACGAAAGCTTGCCATCCCTGTTTCAGTCACCATGCTTACAATGAAAAATGCAGGACCACCAGAGAAGCCTGAGCTTCCAGGGCAGGACTGGCTCTCTTTCAACACTGCACACGGCTTGTGGGTCAAAGCCCCCAGCTCCCACCAGCATCCTTCAGTGCTGCATTCATCCAGCTCTGTTGGTCCCGCTGTGCCACTCCTGGCAGTGACGGCGTGGTGCTGCCAGGCTGCTTTCCCCTCTGCTCACTGGTAGGTGCCTCAGTGGGAAGCAGTCACACTTCAGCCTTTGGGGGATGCAGGGAGTGTTCAAGAACGCAAACGGATTCTGTTAATTGTTTCCTTGGGGTTTTCATGTCCCTGGGAAAAAAAAAAAAATAATCCACTTTCCATGAAGAGAGTCATTTGAGGATGTTGTTGAAAGTGATACTGCAGAAATAGATGTTCGTGCATGCTGTCTTCCTGCTCTGTAATGGCTCTTGCATTAGGGACAGGAGTGGGGGGAGCTGCTGTTGTCCATTTACTTTAGTAAAGATTGCTATTGAATGAAACCTTTAATGGGGTGCTTACAATCCTGCTCTGCTCAGAGCTCAGAGCCTGTGGCAGAGTAGTCTTTCTCTCCACCTTGACAGCTCTTAGGGGATCAATACGGTATTCCCTCAGCTTGCGGTCAGCCCCAGCCGGCCGTGGGGCTGCCCTGGCCACTGTGGTGGTCACTTGGAGAGCCTGTAGGTCACTTGTGGGAAAGGAAGAGTTCTCCAGGGAGCACCTCAGCCTCCCCACCATCACATTCATCCCCATCCCAACCACCATCACACAGAGCCTTGTGGCACCAGAAGGGACTTCAGCCTCACTCACACTGAGCCAAAACAAGGATCTGACCCTTTCTCTCTCAGGAGGAGGGGCTCCATAGCACGGTTTCACCTGAGGGATTGTCCATGTATTGCATTTTTTTGGCCAACATAACCCAGCAACTCATCCTTTTCCCCTTCATTGATAGCCATGTTGTCTGCATTTCTGTTAATGATGAAGGTGTCTCCTACCAGCTCTGCTCAGATCCCTGAAGCCAAAAGGGGATAAACTGAATCATCACACTGGTGCTTTACAGGTTGATAATACCACAGTTTGCATGATCGTGTGGGATTCTCACGCTAAGGCATGCAGCGGTTCTCTTCACCACATTGTTGGGTTAGCCAGAGGTTACCCCTGAGGACTGCATCGAAGCTGAGTTTTGCATGGCCACAATGCAGTGGGGCTGGGTCTCCAGGGCACTCACTGCAGCAGGAACTGCAGCGCCCAGTGCAGTGATGGAGGCATGGTAGGGCTGCTCAGGGCCAGCTGCAAGATGAGCTGAGCTGCCTTGGTACTCCCTTGAGGTGCTCCCTAACACCTCCAGCTGCCAACGCCTTCAAGGCAGTTTTTCAGTAAAGGCATTCACTTGTGGACATCAAGTTTTTCTAAAGCTTGAGTCAAATACTCCAAAAACATATTAGTAAGCACTTCACAGGAGGTTGAAAGAGAAGAAAAGCAGAGAGCAGAGTCTGACACCTCCTCTAGTATGCCTGAGGCCCTACGGGACGTGCACTGAGGAGTTGGAGTCAGTGTAAGGGGATGTACGTGTATGAGGAGAGAAAGGGGAGTAACAGTGGCAGTGACTGTGCCCACAAGTGTGGACCAGACCCCAGCACACCCTGTGGTGGCACATACAGGGCTGGGATCCTAAGAAACTTCTTTCTGGAGGGAGCCACCAGGCAGGGCTCCCCTGGTAAACGACCTCCCTCGTTTCATCTTAGAAACCCCAAGAGTTAATGCAAAGCACTTAGAACCAGGTTGTGTCCCACAAGGCTGACACCCTAACAACTCACTTGCTGCTCCTCTCGGCAGGACCATTTTTAATCATAGCCAGGAGGAAGAAGAGGCAGGCTCCAGGCTCAGGCACAGCTCCTGTCTCCTTTGCCTTGGCTCAGGGGTGCTCCCTTCCACTGACCCAACTGTTCCATTGTGCAGGTGGCTCTATGCCTGCTGCAGCCACCCTGGGCAGCTGCTGCGTTAAATGCTCACCACTGTGCACATGCGTCCCCTCTTTCCTCCTTTTTATGCATGGGGATAAATACATGAAATCCCATCCGAGCTGCTCATTCACCAGGCTGCTGGCAGCATTGCTGCAGAAGGAGCATATAAATGTATTTCTATCAGTCCAATCCCTTGAGAGGAAACATCATCTCTTTGGACACCAACAGGACACGTGTACAGGCATTCCCTAATCTAAAACTAATGTCTTCTAAACCCTGTCCGGCACTGACAATCAAGGCCTCATTTTCCCTATTGAGCACCACCTCTCCTGCTTCTGCCTGCTGTCTCCCCACAGGGCTGTGAAATGTGCAGCCCAAGTGCCCTGGGCCACCTCAGGGGAGCAGCTGGCAGAGATGGGACTCCCTATTGAGACTGCTGTGGGGCAGCTAAATGCCTTTTTTAGTGCTCCACCCAGATTCATCATGTTGCTTCCATGTGGGAGTGAACTTGGTACAAAAGTGAATGGCCTCAGCACCCATCAGCTGCAGGGACTCTTATGGCCCAATCTGTCAAGGCACTGGGTGTATTTGCCTCCTGGTGCAGTCAGCTGCTGCCCAGTGGGAGGACCGTAATTCCCAGCAATTTTGATGCTGCAGTTTTAATTCCCAGCAGTTTAACACTGTAATGACTTACAAATGACATGGAAAACACCCTTCATCCGTTTGTTAGTACCTCAAATATACAGTGCACTGGGCAGAAAGCAGGTTGTAGCCCACTCGTGTACACCAGAGCCTCAGCTAATTTATTTTCATCCTTTCTGTGAATCTCCAAGTAATTAGCATAAAACATTTACATATACATGTTTAATGTGCAAGACAATCAGTACCTTAAGTCGCAAGTACAAGGCAAAACCCTTCACATACTCTTTTACAGAAAACTCATCACACAACACTGTAGAAGAGTGCTAATATTTTAGGACGAGGTATTTGGGGGTTCTTTAAAAGCAGAAGAAAAGGAACACAGCTAAAAGCACTACAGATGCACCACTTAAATAAATGACCCACATTCACAAAAGCCAACAAGTTTACCTACAGGCAAAGCTGTCATAGCACTCCGAATCCACTCTTGATCATAACACTTTTTCCATTACCAAGCAGCTGATGGTTTCACCAAATCCAGAGTTATTTATAGGGCTGAACCAGCAAAGGCTTCATATGCAGAATTCACATTTCTCTTGGCCAGGGTTCTGTATGTATGGGAAAAGACAACTGCGTGCTGGCAGGCAGCTGTAACTACAACTCAGCTCCCCCAGCTGCACTTATGGCTTGCTTATTTCAGATGCTGCTTAGTGCTGGGCCTCAATACTTTACTTACAAGTAAGTGATTCTGTATATTTTTTTTCATTTTTCACCATGAAAACAATGAGGACAAAGCAACCTAAGGTATAATAAGTCATATAAAAATTAGTGCAAATCAACATATATGCTTATAGATACTTTATCTGCAAGATGGAATTAAACGTGCAAGTAACATTTTTTTCTAGTTTTATACTGTAAAGAGGTATTAAGGTTTTTAGGCAGAAAATACACTTCTATCTTCTGTACTTATGCTCAAAAAGTCCTTGTTAATCCTATGTGATCGAGGACATTAAGAGGACCTTATCATCCCACTGACTTCAAACTACCTGCATTAATGAATCAGCTCCAGCAAGGGCTGCTACCATCCCTCCTGGGGCAGCCCACAAGTGCACTGGCACTGGAGACCCTCACAGATGCACAGCCCCTGCCCATCGCACTGGTCACACAGTGATGGATGGAGGACTCTGCACTCCCTATGCGCAGTGGTCCATCAGCAGAGACCTCCATGAGAGCTGAGATTTCACACTGCTAGGGGAATGCCACATTGTTAAAGCAATCTTAGCAATTTTGGAAATATTTTGCAAAACTTGGGGTCTAATCCCTAAGGATTTTACACAGAAAGTACTTTATCTGTTTTCTAATATGCACTCAGAAAAATTCATCTGGGTCAGTTTGTTGGTACTGAAGGACAGGATGCCAAGGTGTTATTCCAAGTCTCTCCAAGTCAGAGTACAAAAAAAGCAAAACCACGATTTCCAAGAAAAGGACCCCAGACTAAACCTTCACCCACAACTGAGTACCTTTTTTCTATAGAAAATTAAAGGCATTTTTGTGAGCAGACATTCCCACTTTGCTAAAAAGAAATCAACAGAAAGCCCCCAAACCTCAGTCCTAATGTGCTTGCATGATGAGAAATGGAGGGTTAAACTTTGCAGCCCTCTCACAAAGCAGAAGGCATTCCCATGGCTTGGGGAGGGAATTCCACATGCAGAGAGCTTTTGGGATTGAGAAGGCCTGGGACTGTAGATCATACATATCGCATTTTAAAGTGAAGACAGGGGAAGGATTTTTCCCCTTCCTAAAAGGAGGTACCAGAGTTGATTTTAAAACCTTTGTGCCTTGACACAGAGGATTCCAAGGGTGGGATCATGCTTACTCCTGGCCTGTGCTGAGCCCAGTGCAAAGCTGCTATGAGACTGCTGGAGTGCTTGTGACCCACCTGGGAGCTCGCGGTGCTTGGGAACAGCTTCAGACCTGGTCTTCTGCACAGTGAGAAGGCAAAACCATCACCCCCACAGTACTGCTGCAGCCAGCAGGATAAGCCTGCAGCCATTTCATACACCTGCAGCCATCTCATACACCTGCAACCACTGCAAACACTCTGTCCTGGGGCCAAAGAAGAGTCAGTGTCACTGTCCCAGAGTTCATGAGTCAGAGTCCCATGGTCAGCTTAGGTGGCCCTGAAGCCACAAGTAAATGCCCCTAGGAATCCAGCAGCATTCACATTCAAATAGGAATTCATTAAAAGACTTACACACTAGGAGGAGATAGACCCCACCCTTGGTCATGTGCCTAAATAAAACAAACAGGTTAAATTGGCTTTGGGACACATACTTGCTAAACACATCTCCCGAACAAGCTTTGGCATGGACAGCACCAGGCAGTCCACAGAGGCGTGCACATATTAGAGGACTGGTAACATCCATCACAGTGGTATTCACACCCAAAATGTTCACAGGAGGTGACATTCCTGAAAGTGAGAAGAGTGGGAAGGAAGGGGAGGGAGGGTCAGTGCACATCAGAGCTCACCTCAGTGCCAAATCAGGGTGCCTGGGTGAGCCGAACCAGCTCCTGCATGAAGAGAGGTGCCTGGGACTGCCCTCTTGGGACCCAACACTGCGAGGGTGAGTGTCACCTCCAGCACACAACCACTACACATGCACCTACACAGAGACACCACAAAGTTGGTCCAGGACCAGGCTCTCAACTACTGTGCAGCATGGATGTTCATGTGGAAGTGGTAATCCTCCAGCTCCGGGAAGTGCTGGCCGCACACCGAGCAGGTGCTGCCCTTGTCCTTGCCATGCGTGCGCCGCATGTGGCTGTCGTGCGCCGCGTGTGAGGCGAAGGCTTTGCCGCAGTGCTTGCACTTGAAGGGCTTCTCTCCCGAGTGCTGGCGGATGTGTGTGCGCAGGATGCTGGAGGCTGTGAACGCCTGGAGGAGCACAGGTGGGAGAGCAGGGACAGGGGTTATGAGGCTCTACTTTATGGCCGAGCCAAAGGCAGCTCAGAGAGAGAGATTTCTGACCACAGACAGCACTAAGTATCTCCTATGTGCCAAAGGATGAGAAGTCAGTACTGTCCTAATCAGCCCTGACGTTCCCACCCTTGCATAGGGGAAACATAATTCAGAGTTTCCTTGCAGTGTTTACTTCCAAAGCTAAACCCTTTCATGTTCACAAATTGGAATTTGGCTGCTAGAATTCGTTCATGCTGCCCAGCATTCACCTTTTAGGCTTTCATTTCCCCCCTCCATCATGCTGTGCTCTGCCCAGTCAGACCTCCCAGCCTGTCTTTCCCCTCACTCCACTTTATTCTCATGAAGACTTTACATTTGGGGAGAAAACCCTCTCACTAAGCCATTTTTTGCAAACATGTTGCAAAAAACCCATGTTTTCCCTCTTTTTTTCCCAAGAGAGGCACTTTCAGGCCCTCTACTATTTGCAGCCCAGATGAAATCACTGCGGCTGCTGCCCTTGCTGCCGTCAGAAAGCTGAAAAAAATGCCATGCTGGAAGCTGAAATGCTGTACACAGGTGAAGCTTGCACCCATGGAGCCTCTGTGGTGCCATTACACTGCTGAACCATCACAGAAAGCTTTCACAGCAAAGAGCAACACATCTCCACATGTCCTAGTGGGATCTGTTCACAGCAACCTATACGGCTCTCTCCAATCTGTTCCTGTTGCAGTACTGTTCCCACACACTGGGATTGTTACTTGAGGTAAGCACACAGTCCTATTGAGGAGGTTCAGCTCTTGAACCACATCTGCTCACCATGCTCCAGAAGCAGCGTCAATAAGATCAAAAATAACCTATCTGATGAAAGAGGGGAACATTTCACCCAGCCGAGTGCCTAGGATGGCATCTGAAATACTCTGAAGCATTCCTACATGCAGGTCTCTGAGCAGGGAATGAGCACAAATTCTGCATCAGAGGGCGAGCAGGAGGAGCAGGAGCTGACCAGTCATTTCAGCCCCAGCCATTTGTATAAATCAAAAGCAGAGTTGTATAAACACGGTTCCAGAGCTGGGACTTGCATGGAATCATTTAGGTTGGAAAAGAAAAGACCCTTAGGATCACCAAGTCCAACCACTCACCCACCTTTATCCAAGTCTGTCACTACATCATGTCCCCAAGTGCCACACCCACACACCTTCAGGGATGGGGACTCCACCACCTCCCTGGGCAGCCTGTTCCAATGCCTCACACCACCCTTTCCATGAAGAAATTCATCCCAATATCCTATCTAAACCTCCCCTGGTGCCGCGCGAGGCTGTTTCCTCACATCCTATACAACCCAACCCTCTCACTTCTACTTCATCCTTTTCTCCCACTCCATCGCTCGACTGCGCCCAGAATATACACGCTCACTCATCTGGATACCAATTAAAGAATTAAGGCATTTCTGTTCCCCAGACAGAGAAAGGCGATGGAGCACGGCAAGGGCAGCACGCGCTGCTGGGACACGGGGGAGCTGGGAGTGCCCACCTTGTTGCAGTAGACGCATTTGTAGGGGCGCTCCCCGGAGTGAACCCTCATGTGCTTGTTGAGGCTGGAGGACTGCGAGAAGCTCTTCCCACACACTGAGCACTGCAAAACAAGTGGGAGGTCAGGGAAGCACACAGCAGTGCAGAGCTGTTCCGTACGGGGATGAGGTGTGTACCTGATTTTGCTACAAACACATCAGTAATTGGGATTACTAAGTAGGAACAATCTGAAATACGGTCAGAATTTTAAGAACATATTTTTTAAAACAGGAAAACGGTGCAAACTTTGAAAGCTTTTTTGTGTGTATGGTTAAAATTACTTCATTACAAAGTGCCTTTCTTCAGAACATTAGCAGAAGATACCGATAATCAGTAATTAAAACTGCAAAATTCCTGTGAAATCACCATTTTTCTTTAAATAAAGCTTCAGACGCTACTCTGATTTTTTTCTCAACAAATAAAGACAGTTAAACCTCTATTTCCTAATGTTGCAAAGAAACCTCTCAGGACAAGAATTTCTGTTCGGAGATGGCTCAGCCACAGGACTCAGCCCCCAGGCACAGCCCACTGCCCTCCAGCTGCCTTCCCGCGGCACCGCCGACGCGGAGGTGCTGAACTCGATGGGAAGACACAAAGTCAGGTGGAATTGGTATGAGCCCACAGACCGTTTCCCCATTTCTGCAATTCTTTTGGAAGAAATTATCATTAACTTCAAAATAAACTAAGCTATGAGCAATCTCGAAAGAAGGTCATTTTTTACAGATGCATTTTCTATCCTTCCTTTTTAAGTCGATTTGTTATGTAAATGCAGCATCTATTCAGAACAAATTTACCTTTCTGCTGCTGTAAAATATTACTTTCCCATGCATTAAAAAAAAGCTCCATGAAAAAAAAAGGAAATAAATAGTAAGAATTAAATTGTGTAACGAATCTCATAATTATTCTATTAATTATTTGTTACACAATTTAATTATACCCCAAATTTAATAAACTGATTTTAAATGTGCTACCAAATCCATACAATATCCTGACATCACACAGAATATTGTTGATTTAGTTATAAAACCTTTTCCTGGAAAATATGGGCCATCCAAGATGAACCATAACATTGGCACTTGGGGGATTTGGGGGACCGGTGTCACAGTCCCGGGCACTGCTGCCCTTCCCAGCTCCCATTTTCCCTCCCCACGCTGCAGATGGGTTTGGAGGAGCTGAGGCAGCAGCTCAGGACTTGGCATGAACTGAAAATGTGCTCTGTGTTGAGTGTGACACTGTGAGCTCCGGGTGAGCGTGGCAGCCTCAGTCCCATTCAGGCAGCGCAGGAACAGCTGGGGGCAGCCGGTGCCGTACCCTGGGGCCAAAGGTGCATGCGGGGACAGCCAAAGCTGGCTCACCTTGTGCGGTCTGTGCTTCTCGTGGACGTGCAGGACGTGGATCCGCAGCCTGTCCCTCTTCTCAAAGGACCGGCTGCACAGGTGGCACGGGAACTTCCTGTCCCCACGGTCCACGCAGCGGGTGTACTTGAGGTGCTTGTCGCGGTAGTAGCGGTAGGCGAACACCTTGCCGCAGCGCTCGCACTTGAAGCTCTCCCCAGCACCTGCACAGCAGGAGCACAGTGCCATGGCCGTCACATGCAGCCCCAGGGCAGTGTTTCTATTTTACCCCTTCTGAAGTGCCACCCCACCGACAGCCCTAAGTCCCCGGAGGGGTAATAACACCATGAACAGATGTGCGACTTGGGTGTGTAATTAGAATAATTGCCATATATCATGTGCAACATGACATTAGCATATAAATACAATATTCATTGTAACACATCAGTATAACACAATTATTATAAATATAATAATTGTAACTATAATTAACAAGATCCCAGTCGCATCTCCGAGGCAAAACCACTGCCCCTCTGTTCCCTCCGTAAGGGAGAGGGGAGCAGCACCCGGCGCTGTCCCTGCGCTCAGCCCTCAGCCCCACACCGCTCCCTCCGTGCGCTGAGGGATGGGGACCCGTGCGGTCCCCGTGGAGCAGAGAACTGTCCCGTCCCGTCCTCCCTCGGAGACACGGCGCCGAGGGGGTTTAGGGGCAGTACCCCCCGTTCACCTCCCGTTCTCCGAAAGCAGTAATACACCTGCACGACTTTTCCGTCGTTTTCAACGTGCTGACAAAACAATCGCAGGTTTTATTTGGTTTTCTTTGGTATTTTCAACTGTTTGTAACCATTGAACTTAGGAACAATCAGGATAATTTTCGGACATCCCTTTCTGCCTTAATTAAAGGCAGGAAGTCCCTTTCCCTGAAGCCCTGGAACGAACCCAGCGCAGTACCAGAGCCGCACCGACACCGATTGCGATGCCACGTCTGTGCCACCGCCCGATGTCCCCCCGCTGCCACTCGCGCACTCTCCGCTGCCCCTTTTGTCTCTGCCCTCAGTTCTACCCCCCATGCGCGTTAGGAGGACACCACATCCCAACAAATCAATTCCCTGTTTCTTCCGCAGGCACCGCGACGGCAGGATTAAAACAAACCCAGAGCAGGAATGCCCCCGAAGTCCCCAGACACCACTCCCCCGCTAAGGACGAAGGGCCGCGGGGAGCCTCCCCGGGCCGGACCCCCCGCAGCAGCCCCGCGAACCGGACGCGCGTTACCAGGCGGGGCGACGGCAGAGCCCGTTCGTGGCCGCGGCTGCGGGCTCACCTTCGGGGTGCTGGGGGGGCCGCCCCCCCTCCGCCGCGCCCTTCAGGCTGATGGGGATGCCCAGGAACTGCACGTAGCAGTCTCCGTACCACACGAGCAGCTCCTCCTTGGGGGAGATCTCCCTGCAGCTCTCGTAGAAGATCTGCCCCTGGCTCTGCAGCGCTGTCAGGTTCTGCTCCTCGGGGAAGCGGGCGCAGTTCACCAGGGCCATCCAGTTCCCGGCCGCGCCCCTCCCGTCGATGAAGTGGCTCAGCTGCCCGTACTCGAACACCTGCGGGAGCGGAGGACAGCGGCGGGTGAGGCCCCGCTCCCCTGCCCCGGCCCCGGCGTCCCGCAGCCCCCGGCCCCGCTACCTCCCACATCAGCGAGTTGTCGTCGTACGTCTTGATCTCGGTGGTGTTCACCACTTTGCCTCGGAACGGGCCGAAGCGGACTCCTTTGGGGATGGGCTCTGTGCAGAACACTCCCAGGTGCCAAACGTCCCCGTAAGCCACGCGCAGCACCGCCAGCCCTGGGGAGGGGACACGGGGGACTGCGCTGAGTGCGGCCCGGGCAGCGCCGTGCCCCCACCGCCGGGCAGTGCCGTGCCCCTACCTTCAGGCAGCTGCAGGGCGTCCGCGTCGGGCGGCGGGGCCGAGGGGGAGCGGGCGGCACCTGCGGAAAGCGACCCTCGGGTCAGCGCATCCCGTATCCCCGGACCGAGCGCCCGCCCGCGGGGGTCCCCCCACCGCCCCTTACCCGGGCTGTCGGGGGGCACCCGGAGCCCCGAGATGGCGTGCAGCCCCCCGGGCAACTGCCGGCTGCGCAGCGCCCCGTACAGCACCGCGTTCAGCTCCTCCTCGCTGAAGCGGAACCCGTGGCCCTGCCCCGCCACCTCGCAGCTCCCTCCGGGCCGGGCCGGATCCCCCTCGGCGGGACGGGGCGGCTCGGGGAAGGGGGGCGGCGGGAGGCCGGCGCCGGCCGGAGGGCCGAGGAAC
>WBMW01005162.1:644706-657817 GCA_013396635.1 Penelope pileata
ACGGCGGGAAGCACCTGAGGCCGCCGCTGGCAGAGGGAGCGCAGCGCCAGAGCCGCCTGCCCAGAGGCGAAGCCATCCTCCTGGCCTGACTACCTCCGGGCCCTGCAGTTCCCACCCACCCAGATCCTCGCGTTGAGCCTCCCCTGAACCTTTCAGTCGCGGTGTACGCGCTGGCTCCTCACGCACAGCACGCTGAGGGAACCCGCAGCTGCTCCAGGCAGCTCCCAGGTCCCCCAGAGCCTGAGCCCCAGCGCCTGCTCCACGTTACATGTGGGGCTGATTCCAACCTACAGCCACGTTCTCCATCCCCACTGCTGCTCTGCAAGGCAAAAACTGCATCAGGGACGGGCGATACACACAGCAGGGAGCCGGCAGGAGTGCAGCCCTCCGGCACCCGCTCGAGGCAGCCTCTCAGCCCTCATGGCCGACTGTTCAGCTGTTTCATCATGTTTTCCTTTCTCTGTGCTGTTCCACACCTCTGTTTGCAGGCAGAACAGACACTGCAGTGCTTTAGGTGGGCGATTCAACTTGGGTTTATGGACACAGCATCAGCAGGATAGATGCAGCACCATGGCTAGCCAGGGCCTCAGAGATCGTGCCTTGTACCCAGGTGTCACAGCATGGCGGGAGAAAGGGGCTCCTGGGGGGATGTGCCTGCATCAGAGTTGGGGAGATGATGGCAAAACATGAGAATTTTAAATTCCCATCATTAATTCTGTGAGTTTTCTTTGTTTGACCTCTACTCTTGCCGAGAGAAATGCAGCCGTTCCTTTTGTGGAAGCCGGGTGACAGCACAGGAGGAGAAAAGGGCTCTCATCACAGCTGGGGCCATGCTGCGGTGAATCCCAGCGACTCCCATCCCCTGCAGGACCGGTGTGTTTTGATGGCTCAGAAAGTGATGCTGCAGTATCTGCTCCCCCACATAGAGGTTGGACAGGAGACATTTGCTCCAGGACACCACGACGCCCACCCCAGCCCCGTGTCCCCGATCTGCCCGCTCCCCTCAGAGGCCTTCTGTCATGCCGTTAATTTTTAACCCCGGGATGCAGCTGGAAGAGCCGCGCTGAGCACAGGTCACAGCTCTGGCCGTGCCATCCCTCTACCCACTCTCACCCCTGTGCTTCAGCCAGTGACCATTTTTACAGGCTTTAGTAATTCTTGATTGGCATTAGCAACTGGGCAGTAATTAATTATCACAATGAGCCTCCTGAACTTCTCCTTGTGCTTCTATTCTCAAGGCTTTTGCCTTACTTCACTGAGAGTTATTACTGCAATTCCAGTTTCTAGTTTCTTACAACTCAGCTTTCTACAGCACAGGAGCTGTTATATATATATATATATATATTACTGTTATATTAACAACTACCTAAATTAATAAGAAAAGAATGACCCATTTTACTGTTGGCTTAGAATACGAGGGCCGTTCTGAAAGCAGTGCTTCCTGTTTTATGATGCTGGCCCGCAGCATCAGAGGCGGATGCTGGTGGGATGGCAGCAGGGGTGGAACCTTCCCGCCAATATCCCCTTCTGTGTTGTTGCCGTGCGACAGATGGCAGCAGAGGGGCAGCCTGACACCATGGCGTCTGACATGGAAGTGCGGATGGAGCAAATTGAATTCCTCCATGCACAAAAAATGGCAGCCATTGACATTCATCGACACTTGCTGAACGTTTCTGGAGACCAAACAGTGGATGTGAGCACAGGGAGGGGTGGGTGGTGCGTTTCAGCAGTGGTGACAGCGACAGTCGTCACCTCTGCTAGTGTGGATGTTTTCCCAGCTATGGACTTGTCCTCCTGGAGGGAGGAAACAAAGTATCTTCTCCTGCATGATTAAATTTCAGGGTGCTAAAAGTAGCTAATACAAACACCAGATATGACAATCCCTTGAGTCCCAATATTTCTCTATTATTGCTTATGGGCTAGTATCATTCATTCCCTAAGGTCTTATTATATAGTAGTTCTTATAGTTTATTATAAGATCAGTACTATAAAACCTATTTTATATATATAATGTAAAATCGGAGCAAAGAAATCTGTGATTTCAAAAAAGAAAAAAAAAAGAGAAAGAAAGAAAAAGAAAAAAAACCAAAATGAATAAACTAATAATAAGTCCAGGTGATAACTAGAGGTTATCAAAGCCTGTTTGTGAGGTTGTGGACGGTGCATTTGTGGCTGTTGACCAAAGGAAGTTCACCCAGCTCTGCTATGATGGGTGACATGCCCCATTGTGTCTGAAGGTGGGGTGACCCTTCTACACTGGGAAGCATGGATCCAGTTGAGTGGGCCATGCATTTTGCTGCAGTATTGGTAATGAGCTGCAGCCCAGGAGATCCCTTCAGCATGGCTCCTTGGTATGTCTCAATGCAGACCTGGTTCCCCGGTTTCATGGAGTGATCTGCTTCAGTGGTGGGTTCAGGTCAGGCTTCCTGCAGCTGTGTGTGGAGAGTCCTTACACATTTCGTTACTGCTTAATGGTATTTTAGAAGAGCATCATCTGTCAATGGCGAGATGCCTATACAGGAGTTAAAGGTTCTATGTGCTCCAATGGCATAGAATCATAGAATTGTTTGAGTTGGAAGGGACCTTTAAAGGGCGTCTAGTGCAACTCCCCTGCAATGTACAGGGACATCTGTGGCTAGATCAGGGTGCTCAGAGCTCCATCCAGCCTGACCTTGAATGTCTCCAGGGACGGGGCCTCCACCACCTCGCTGGGCAACTTGTTCCAGCATGGGTCTGCCCATGGAGATTTTATGAGGCAACAGGCAGTGCTTTCTGTTCACAGTGCCCCTGGTGTACGTTAATGTAAGAAGTAACACATCTGGTCAAATTAGGCCATTTTTGGCACAAATCCGTGTGAATTTGGTTTTCAAACTGGAGCTTTCCTCTCTACAGCCCCACTGGGTTGGGGATGGTCAGGGCAGTGAGAATTTTGTTTTATTCCTAAACCTGTGCAGATTTCCTGCATGACTTTTCCAATAAAGTGAGTTTCCCTGTCACTACCTGGTATGAAGAGAATACCAGATTGGGGAATTTATTCCTTTCACAGCTTTTTCACAATCGATGCTGCATCTGCATGTTTACAAAGATGTGCCTGTGCCCATCCTGCAAATCTATCTAAAATGACAAGCACACTCTCAAAAATTGTGGCATCTGCACAGCTTAGAGTGTGCAGATTTTCTGTCCTCTCCTGCTGTCCTACATTATTTTGTTGAAAAGGTGTCCATATGAAGATACAGGAGTTAGGACAGTACTTTACTTGCAAGCTTCTATCCTTTGCACCTTATTTTCTAACACACACAAAAGCAGTCTTTTTCAAGTCATCAAACTGTATAATTATTTGATTAATTGAAAATGTGTCTGAATTATACAAACCCTGTGATTATGTGGACTAATTACATATTAAAGTGTTTTAATTTTCCTTCTTTGGTATCAGCTGTATCTCTGGATACAGCTGTATCATCTTTAGATCCAGCAGCATTTTAATGATGTAGGCTTTAGCTCAGTGACTTCACTACAGCATTCCTTTGCCCCATTCCAAAATCATGTTGAGAACAAACAAATAACCAAAGTACACACACAAGAACGTTCTGGAGCCAACCCTGCTGTATAGCTTCACTCAGCCCCCTGCCATGTTAGTGTTGACCACCGAGGGGGCACACAAAGAAGGCAGCTGTGTCTGTAGCTCTTCTTGCTGTGATCTCAAAGCTATTTTCCTGCAATTTGCAGGGAGCTGAGTAAATTACTCTGTCCAGGTTCACTGCGTGTGCCCCCTAGGTAGCTGTGTTGCAATTGGTGTGCAGTGATCAAGTGAATTATAGCCCAGAACTGGGGTGGCAGGGAAGGTTTTTGAGCAAGGATGCTCTCCCCCCTTCTCCTTTGCTGTCATCTCAGGATGTCTGTGGTGGAGAAATCCCTGGGCAGGATCCTGGGTACCCCCTCACTGGCATCTGGACGCAGTTAGGGGCTGTCTGCTCCAGCTTAGTGGGCGCACCTCCTTCATTCTTCAATACCTCAGTCAGCAGTGGTTGAGGTGTTGAACCAGAGCATGTTCCATATGAACTGAAACATTTAAAGGAGTCTGAATCTTATCTCGACCCCTTCCTCCTGCACTGACCACCTTTCACCACTGATCACTGATGCTGCCCTTACTTCAAGACGAGGACACCACATGGGGCAGCACTGAAATGGTCACCTGCCCATACCCTGTGCCCAAATTGTCATCATTAAGGGCAGATGCTTTTAAGGATCCCCAGAAGGGTTCCAGTTCCTTAGGGGAAGGGGGGAAACACTGAAATCCAAACATATCCCCTTGGATCCATGGCTTACCTGGACACCCTTGGAGCTGTGGATCTCTTGTGCACTGGCTGGCCGTGGGCTGTCCTGCCCAACCCCTTGCTTACAGGCAGGTAGGTAGAAGCTTGTGTAACGACAGGATCCACAGGATTTCCATTTCCACTAGGTACCTTATTTGCAGAGTTAAGTGATGCTTGCTCCCCTGTCATTCACTAATTTCCTCCAATACTCATTTCTACTGCTTGGCTTTACTGAGGCTCAGCCCGATTCTCTCAGGTTCCCTCCTGCTTTGTAGACAGTACCATGGTTGGGCAGTTAGCAGACAGGAGTCAAGGGGGGCTTACATTGGAATCAGACAGGGAACATGCTGTCAGGCACAGGGAGAGCTCCCACTAACGTTGCCCTTGGCAGTGGGCAGCTGAGGGATGCCCCAAGCATCTGTCCCTAAGCAGCAGCAGATCTAAGCACAGCTCGCAAGGACTGCCATTCACCCAGGTTCATTCATACCCAAATTCCGACCCTGACCTTTCCTGACCTTAGCTTTCCCCTAAGGACTTATCAGATTGTCATCACCCTGCCCTCTTCTAACCAGCAGTTGGGCTGTGGACTGCCCTTTATCAGAAGCTGGGGTTCAGCAGTTCATGCAGAACCAGCAGACAGCCCTTGGCCAAAGGCCCAGTAGGGACTTAAAGCAGTCCCACACCTTTCTGAACAGCACTGAGGGGTTTCGGCAGGGAGCAGCCTGTGCTCTTGCCAGGCAAAGCAGCAGATGCTGTTGCAGAAATGACAGGAATTGTGATTTAGATCAGGTCAGAGCAGCAGCAGTTTGTTGCTATGTCTAGAGGAGACAGCACAGACCAGTGGTGACAGCCTCTGCTGATGGGAGCTGTGTTCCTGCAAGGTGGATACGGTTTACATACATAGCACTCGGCATAGCACGATGCTATGCCAAAGACAGCCAAAGACAGTACCTGTCACATGCACAAACCCATGCAACTGCTCATGGGCTGCCTGTATTCTGCTTACTTCAGCTCAAGAATTAATTTATCATGATTATTATTTCAGGACATCATGTGAAATTTCAGCTAAGAAGCCCGCTCAGGCCTTGGCATTGCTGCTTCCACACTTCATGGCCCACTGGGCCAAGACAGAGGGCAGGTGCCCCAGGCTGATGTCCTCCCCTGCCATAGTGTGACCCTGAACACTGCTTGTTCTGCACAGTGACACACGCAGCCTCCTCCCGTACTGGATAAAACAAGGGGAGAACCAGAAGCAGTGATCAACAAGCTTGGGAATAACCCTAAGCCCCTGGCCATCCCAGTTCTGTCCTTCTGAAAAGTCTTGCCTGCAAGATCACACAGTTTACGTAGATGAGGATCTTCAAAAGGCAGCGTCACATCTCTTCTGTTGTTACGTCAAGTTGGAGCAACTTGTGAGGCTCCTGTTAGCTCACTGTATGTTTAGACTGATGCCAGTGCTAGCTGAAACTGTTGGAAAAATCCTCATTTCTTTTCAATATTATTAATTTGGAAGGGGATAATCACACCTATCTTTAGAAAGGCATTGCTCCAATAGGAAACATTTTCCACCTCCTTTTCACAAGTGTTTTCTTTGGCACTTGTTACTGACTCCACTTTGGGAAGGAGCATCCTCCTTCCTGGCTTTCCTTAATGTGTCAATGTTTTCCGTAGCCAAGGATCACCACCATGTTACTGAAACCAAGCCAGGAGAACTGCAAAACAGGCCCTTTTCTTATGGCAGAATGGTGAAAGGATGACAGTATTTGGGGGTCTTAAAAGTAACAATCGCTTTAGCTTCTAAAATTTTCGATATAAATATCTTATCTCCCTCATTCATTTCCTAGACGACAGCAGATAATTCTTGTAAGCAGCCATTCCTGCAGCTGCTTTTATACTTTTCAAGTCAACTAACCATACATTTCCAACTGCTTTAAAGCAATCTGGTGGCGTAACAAGGAGAAGCAGCCCTTCACTATACTCATTTGAGATTTGACTCTGCTGAAACCATCGTGAAAGGCGCCCATTCAGTGTCGTGATATAAAAAAAATACTTATCGTGAACTGCTTTCACATGAAGCTACATGACAAACATTTTCAACAAATACAGAATTATAAAGAAAAAAAGATTTCTGAGTAACTACTAGTTGGAATATAAAAAACATTCTTCAATGCAGAAAGACTGCAGTCTTTCTAAAGATTGCAGATTAATCTGTCCTCTAGCGTACCTCCTACGCCCTTTTAAGAATAAATGAAGACACAACAGAAACACATTGAAATCTCTAAAGCCATGTAAAACCCGAAGGCATTAAAATTTATTAAATGATGCAATAACAACAGAATTCTTTATTTACAATAGCATTATTTAACATCAAATAAGCAAATAGCATCAGCAAAGCAATATTAACTTGCATAAATGTATTTAAAATTTCTCTGAATATATCTACCTTTGCATAAACTGCTCACACTAGAAATACAAACATCAATGCAGGTGAACAAAGTGATGTTCAGAGTCAACTCCGTTTTGAAAATAAATCACAACCTGAAACACTGTAAGCTTTCTCCTGAAGAACCATAGTTTATATATTGCTTAATTTTACCCTTGAATAATCTTTTCATATACACACATCTCAGATGCAACTTCATGATGAACTGTACAAATAAAACCCACAAATGACATAAAGGGAAAAAGTAAATGACAGTAAATGTTTGAAGAAATGTGTCCATCATCTCTATTGAACAACATAAAGATTAAGTGATGATGCACTTATTCCAAAATTGTACACAATTCACTATACAAATATAATACATCAGACAGCTATGTAGGAATATACAAGACTTAAAAACAGATCTAAGGCATTATGCTAGATTTTAGCATTTTGAGGTTCTTGCACATAGCTTTTACCTGTAGTAAGAAACTTAAAAGATTTTGTTTTAGTCTACAAAGAAACACCAGGGAGAAAATTCTAATTAAAATCAAAGCCACTACAGTAAATTTTCTTTTGTGCAGAGAATGCTTTTGCTCTTAGGCAGCATACTACCATACAAATACTAGAAAACTTTTAAATTCACACCAACAATTAATGGCTTAAGTTGCATTTCAAAACTGATTGTGTATCTTTGGGTTCTGCAAGTGGAGCTGTGCCACCCATTTCATCTGTTAAGCCCATATGAATTCCGTTTTTAAACAAAGATTAAAAAATGTATTGTATAAACTGCAAAAACATTGCTTTTAATTAATAGGCCCAGAGGGATGCCGGTGTGGGACAATATTTTAAAGATTGAGTACAAATTAATTCATTGTAGCAAAACAGCTCACTTCACTTTTTAAACTTACCACATTACATGAACACTTAACCAGGTCATACGACCATGTATATATGCTTAATTTTCACATTATGCGCCTTTCACATTTAGTAATGTAAGTAGAACACTGATTACTTGTTCCATTAAACAAAATCCTAGTACTTTCTCCGACAAATTTACTGTATACAGGATGAAAAATACTGGTAATGAAGGGAATTGATTTGGCTTTTTTGTTTCTATAGTGATCAATATGATCAGAAGATTCCTTCACTCACTTTTCTTTTTCGTTAGTCCGAAGACAACTAAAGTCACAATGACCCCAGACTGAGCCAAAGTGATAGGTACAATCTCCTTTCTTTCAAAATGGCAATGGATGATGGAATATCACAGTCACTACTGATGGTAAGGGTTCGCAGGTCTGTCATGAAACAGGACAAATTTAAACTTGTCCACTGTGAAAAAGAATAATCTATCTGGAGAGGTTACGGTTAAGAGTTGAAAAAGAACAGAACACAATTATTTTAGAACTCAGTTACACTTTGTGTTGCATGAAGTTAATTCCTTCAAATTTACACAATTCTCATATAAATAACACTTTATCAGATATATAACGCAAATTTAATGCAGATGTTGGTAATTATGAGGCTGTGGATCTCGGGGCTGATAGCTATTTTGGTTTTCCATCAGAACACAGAAGGATGGCTCAGCTGACTCGATATCCTTTCTGAGTTTGCCAGCAAAATGGTGATTCCTGAAAAGTGTTGTTTCCCCAAAATCATGGCACTGCCCTCCTTAGAAACCAACAGCACCGTAAATTTCCTTGATGTTCGTATTAAGGAATAGATGCCTTCTAAGGAAACAACCTGTTTCAAACCACCTTTATCATATTTCCCTCAGCCTTAATATAGAATAACTGCTATTCTCACTCCCACCTGAAAAACAAAACAAAACAGATTAAATGGCAACAGAGCAAACCTTTCGCTCCCAAAAGGCATAGTTGATGAGACACTATAAAATGCATTGCATTTTACATGACATCAAAAAATTTGTGTCCAGGTTAGAAAGTTTGTGGGTTAGAGGAAAGAAAAGAGAGGTCAAAAACATCAATTTCTCAATAGTTCAAGTCCTCAGAAACTGACGTCAGCTTAGTAAAAGATTATTCCAACCACAGTGGGCAAGAAAAAAAACAACACCCTAACAGTGGCCTGCTTAGTAACAGTTAAGATTTGTTACGAAAGAATATAAACATACAAAAATCAAGAACTGGTTCCTACAGTGGCTGCGTATAATATAGGTTAGATAAATGACATTATGAGCAGAATCACAAGGTTTAGAAAATGAGAAGTCTCAAGCCTACAAATTAGGTCTAATCAAGGCATTGTGATCCTTTACAAAACACTTTTCCAGGAGACACACACGGCTAAGAAGATATCTAATTTAATACTGAAGTACCTCATTTGGAATCAACTTCACAACATGTATATCTCACAAAAATTATACAAGTAAAACACTTAAGTTTTCAACTTAAATTATTGCTTGTTTACATATAAACTGGATTTTATGTACCTTACAAAACGTCCTCATAGTCCACACTGCTTTAAAATAATCAGAAACACACGATAGTGGTGAAGTCTGTAGTGATATCTGCTATCGGTATTACATGAGTTGTTATTCTCCCGGCCAAGGGATGGGAACCAGAAATTATCATGCCTTAAAGCAGGTATCTTTAGCTCTTTGATATTATGCACCAATTCTGCCACTACCATAATCAGTACATGCATTATCATTGAACATTGCTGCTCAGCAACTGTAACTGGCCGTCCAGATTGCTGGAAACATACCTAGGGAAATAAAGGGGTAACTCGCTTTATTCTGTTAGAAGGAAGATGACGAAGGTCAGGAGAGCCAGATAAAAATCCGGATTTGCCGATCGTTAGGAATTTATTTAAATAAGAATGTAGCAAACTTGACTTTTTGGACTCATGACTTTGCATTATAAATGTTACCAAAAAACCCAACCGAAGCGCCCCTTATCAACAGCCCTCTCACACACAGGGTAGTTTTCATCTCTTACACAACTTTAATCCCATTCAGAATTGCTCTGTGCAGTTTTCTCCATTGGTTCGTCCTCTGCGACGTGCCGGAAGCGGGAGGGCCCCTCAGAGGCCTGCGTGCACCGGGCGCCGCTTCCCAACCCTCCTCGCGTGCGCGTGCTGCCCCAGAACACAGGCCTTAGTCTAAAACACCAGTTTTCAGACAGAACTGAATCCTTTGCACCAGAATGAGTAAGCCAGGGAAAACAAAGCCAAAAACCAAGGTCTAGAACTAAACAGAAACAGAACAAGAGCATGGTTGTTTTTTCCTTAAATACATACATTTAAATACATTCAATCTGACATGGTTTATGAAAACTGCCTGTCAACATTTACTTCGCAGAAGAGATCTAAGTTGCACTAAGGTGAATGCAGTGAACAGACTGAGCAGTGTCTGTACGCTATAGCCTCAGACTGTCGAAGAGGAGGCTGCTCCCCGGCGACGAGGCCCCGCGGAGGGCAGGGCTGCGGCCCAGCGGCACTGGGCGCCAGCTCGGCTGCGGCGCGATAAACGGATGCAGCTCCTCCAACTGGTAAAGGTGTGGGGCTGGGCGCCCGGTCAGCTGGAGAAAGGAGCAACCACACCGCCCTCAGGGTCAGCAGTATTTCTGCAAAAGAGAGAGACGAGAAGCTGAGTGAACACTTCCTTCCTGAAGGGAGGAGAGAAGGAACAGGTGAACGAGAGCAGGGCGCTGCTCTGTGGTACACCGCCTCCATCCACAATACAAGGCTGCAATAGGAACACTTCCATTCATCATCATTCACACTTTAAACCTGAGGTTTGACTCAAACTGACAAAGCTAAAAAAAAAATTTAAAAAGCTTTTCTCTGTGTACACTGATGCAAGTGACCTGCGCTTCTAATTCCCGTGATACCAATGGGGGTTTAATTTCACTGCATTTTTAGCTCCTTAATTCTTTCCAGGTACTGCAGACGTTGTAACAACCCAGGATCCTGGACCCCTTGCAGACTCCAGATAAATGCACAGCGACATGGTTTTAGAGAAGTCTCATACCTGGGGTGTCTATAAAATGTCTCTGTGTTACTGTACTGTGTTACTGTACACTCTCAAAGGAAATGGCTGTCTTGGTTCAATTTCCCCTTCAAATAAACATAATAAGAAAAGGGAATAAGGAAGAAATAAAGCTTCAACTACCAATCCCTAGAGATGCTCTTTACTTCATGCTTATTGCAATGTCCTTCCACAAATAGAGTATAAGCTGGTTTAGACTGAGTTGATTATCTTGTACTTTCTTATTATATTTTTAAAAGCCTCAGGATGTGGTTTTCACAGTTGTTTTAAGAGCGTCCCTTCCAGTGACTGCAGTCTGTGCCTCTCTGCAAACTCCTGCTCCCATGTGGCTTTGTGGTCAGGCAGGTCAGAGAGCCAACCCAACTGGAAACCACTTTTTTTTCTTTTTTTTCTGCCAGGGGTTGTTTTTCACTTGTATCCAGAGGCTCCTCACTGGGCAGCCTGCCCTGCGCAGGAGGCAGAGCCCATTGCACAGAGCTGGCAACGGGCAGCTCTCCTGCCATTCATGTGCGTGCCACCAGCCCGTCTTCAGGAAGTCATCCACACAATCCTTTAGGCTTTACCCTTTTCTTTGCAACCACAGAAGGGCTAGAGGCACATCTTCACTGTCAGGTGAAGCCACTGTGGGAAAACATCCCACAGTCCAGGAAAGCAAGGTACCAGGTTTTGTACCCAGAGTGGACATTTAGCAAATAGTATTTCTATAGAGATGCTAAATAAATCCTTCTACTATACCAGTGACCTGAATAAAAAACATGCTCTTTAGTCATTTTAAAAGCATTATTATATTTCTATTTTAACAAAAATCTATTTTAGAGGGTGATTAAATATATAAAGGAGGGAATAATACAAAGAAGGCACAAGGGTACCTCTGGGAAAACTTTTTTCCTCTTCTTATATAGATGCAGCAAAAGCAAGGAGGACTTCAAAGAAACTTACAAATTGTTATTTCCTGGCTGATAATGAATGTGGGAAAATTACTAAGAATTACTTCCATACTGATTTATATAACTTCAACATATATATATATAAGTTTATAAAGAAGCAATCTGAAAAACCCAAAGATCACTAAGATTACTGGTATACTGTGTTAAGATGGACGTCTCTCAAAAATTTCAGGTACAAACAGTATTCTCCAGATGTTCATTTCTAAACAGGAGCAGGTTCAAAATTCTCTTTTACAACTTGAAATCTATTAAAACAAGCTTGTTTCAATAATCATGAAATAATAACTTCTTAAGTATCCCAGCTGCAACTATATTCAGCTCTTCAAATGAAGGGTACTTTGTGCCCTGAAAGACAGCAAATTCTCTCTTCTAGTTACTTTCCAAAACAGCCTCTTGCTTAAATATTTGTATCATTCTTGTATGTCCTAAAAGCTCTAAAATTTTATTCATAACATGTTAAAACAAAGTGAAACAAAGTAAAACAGTAAGCACAGAGATCTGACCTCTATAGTTTCAGGAATTTCAGCAGTAACATACTGTTTCCCAGTTACTCAGCTCTAGTCAGAACCTACCTATCCCTTTAACCAATCCAGTAGTTGAGATCACATTTATAAATCAATGAAAAAACTCTCCCAAATTTGTCTGACAAGTTTCTCAGTTTCTCGTTTGTCAGATTAATTTCTAGGTATTTATATGGTAATGCCACAACTGCCAAGGGATGAAGCACGCTAATCCTCTCTTCATCTTTCTAATTGCACAGCTTGTGCTTTAACGTAAGTACCTTACACAGGAGTATGGGTTACAGCAGAGAAGCACAGAAGTAGGAGCTACTTAGCCTCTACTAGAGGTCAAAGTTCTGTAGAAAATATTTACAGTGCATATACAATATTTACCTACATTTTCCTTGACAGTCAGAGCTATGTTAATAGAACAAAATCAAAATCATAGAATCATAGAATGGTTCAGGTTGGAACGGACCTTAGAGATCATCTTGTTCCAACCCCCCCCTGCCATGGGCAAGGACACCTCCCACTAGATCAGGCTGCCCAAAGCCCCATCCAGCCTGGCCTTGAATACTTCCAGGGAGGGGGCATCCACAACTTCTCTGGGCAACCTGTTCCAGTGTCTCACCACCCTCACAGGGAAGAATTTCATCATATCTAGTCTAAATCTACCCTCTTTGAGTTTATAACCATTACCCCTTGTCCTGTCATTACCTGTCCTTGTAAAAAGCCCCTCCCCAGCTTTCCTGTAGGCCCCCTTCAGGTACTGGAAGGCTGCTATCATGTCCCCCCGCAGCCTTCTCTTCTCCAGGCTGAACAGCCCCAACTCTCTCAGCCTGTTCTCGTAGGGGAGGTGCTCCAGCCCTCTGATCATCCTCGTGGCCCTCCTCTGGACCCACTCCAACAGCTCCACATCCTTC
>WBMW01005162.1:658201-773919 GCA_013396635.1 Penelope pileata
AGGTTTGTCAGGCACAATTTGCCCTTGGTGAAGCCATGTTGGTTGCCGCCAATCACCTCATCTTGATTTTCCATGTGCCTTAGTAGAGCCTTCAGGAGGATCTGCTCCATGATCTTGCCAGGCACAGAGGTGAGACTGACCGGCCTGTAGTTTCCAGGATCTTCTTTTTTCCCCTTCTTGAAAATGGGGGTTATGTTCCCCCTTTTCCAGTCAGTGGGGACTTCACCAGACTGCCATGACCTTTCAAATATGATGGATAGTGGCTTGGCAACCTCATCTGCCCATTCCTTCAGGACCCGTGGATGAATCTCATCAGGACCCATGGACTTCTATACCTTCAGGTTCAGGTTAAAAATCACTGAGTGCCATCAGATGGACCCTTAACAAAATAAGTTAAGAAGCAATTGCTTTTTCCAGGTGAGACAAACCTGCTGCCATGCATGGCCACTGCCCATCTCAGTGACAAGGAACTGACTCCATTATTTTAATTTTGCCATCTGTATTGTCCTGTCTGAAGTTCTGCCAAGTATTTCCTTCCACCTGCACTTCAAACCATTTTCCCTGACCTTTCTCCTCCCTCCCTTGTACCTCTCCAGATATTGTCCATCACAGCCACTCTCTCTTCTGTCTCCTTTAAAACATTCTTTAGACTTTACTTCCTTCCCCTTTCTTTCCGCAGCGCTACCCTGTATTTTGTTCTCTGACAGCTTGGCTTCCCCTCATGCATGAAATTTAAGTGGTTAGGCAACATGCTGGTTAGCAAGACTAAGAAGGTAACTCCTCAGTATATGACAGCTTCCACTAAAGCAGAACACGTTGCATCTTTTTTGTTAATCCCCCAAGTGGCCATGAAATTGCTGCAGAAAGGCTCCTGCATGCACAGAGCTGCCACCCCCAGGCACTGCTCATGGGAACCAACAAGCTGTGTCAAGAACCCGCATCTGGGAAGTTTTAAACAGGTGTGCAAAAAGAGGTGGATCCAATAAAACACACGTAGGGCTGCTTCTTCCTCAGCACTTTCACTTCCTTCATTTTCTTTTATCTTAATATATCTGTGGTCAATTATTTTTTTGCTTTCTCCTATTACTCTATTTTTTACCTTAATGGTTGAAAACTTCAAACTTTGCTTTTAGATTCAGCATAAAAGTATTTTTTTAAAAAAAATTTAAATCCATCTTTCTGCTTTCAACATCGCATACAAATAGATAGCAGTAAGTAGTTATCCAAAGAACGGACTTCAAGCAGGCTATAAAATGACTCCTGTAGATGTAATGGGTGAGATCTGCCCATTTTGATTACTTTTGAAGACAACATCTTGCCAACAGTTGTCATATGCCAACAACCTACATAAAAACAGTCTCCATCATGGTCTTTCGTATTCAGGTCTTTGCCTCTTGCTGCTGAAAACTCACTATTACTCTCCAGTCATTTTCCTTATGAGCATTCCTCATTATCCTACACAAGTCAGCTTTGAACAGAAGTTTCCCAACAGATAAAAGAATAAAGAGGTCAGTGTCCCCACATTAAATATTTGCCCAGCTACTGTGCCCCAAGGAGTTCAGGAAATGGATGCATATAAAGCAGTGCGTGTTGAAGCCTCACCATCACTTCCTCCCGAGGAGCAGCGGCAGCGAGGGAGCAGCAGCCGCTAGATGGTGCTTCCTCACCGCCTGCTCAACTCTGCTGGCACAGGCCCTGCATCCCAAGAATGAGCTGTATATTATTTTCCAGTGCACAGGTTTCCATGTGGGGCTGCCTCGCTGTACAGAAAGGTCAGCTTCATACGTCTGGATGGGTTTGCACAGCTGCGATGCTTGGATCGCGCCGGGAAAATTTTGTGCTCTAGTTTCAAATCACTGCAGGTCTCAAAATACCGGGTTTGTTGTAACAAATTTATTCTAAATGAAGGTTATTTCCATAAAAAAACCCTCTTCCCCTGAGCAGGGGCCCACAGCACCTCATTCACCTGGCCACGTGCCAAGAACTCTACAATGTCTGTCCTTAAATACTGTTACTGTCTGGAATACAAATCACTTTTGACTTAAGCAAACACTAATTACACCGTCAGCTGTGTGAAAATGAGTTCAGTACCACCGCTCTTCAAGAACAAGCACTGTATAGAAAGTAAGAAATTAAATAATTCATGAAATTTTTGCCCTAAGTATAATGCAACGAGAAGTGGAAAAACACTTAGGCAGGATGAAACATGAAATGGGTTAAGCATGCAGCAGTGCAAATATAAATCAACAGTTTTTCCCATCATCAGCAAATAGTCATGTAATTGCTCTGTAAAAAGCAAATACAACTATAAATAAAAGTCTACGGAACGTGACTGTCTGTTAATTCAATAATGTAATGTATTCTGGTAATGTAAATATACTCTGTATTACTCCCCTCAATAGTGGTCGTGGGATCAAACAAGGAACTTAATACAGATGTAACCTAAAGATGAATTCAAAAAATTAATTGCAAAGGACTTAATTCCTAGCACCCTAGGCTCTTTTAACTTTCTAAGAAAAAAGGTAGGGTGTCCACTCCAGACCGCAGCACATTCATAGTTTAGCAGCCTCTGTATGCTGTCTCTTACCCGTGTTGCATCTCCGTCCTGCTTTATCATATCCATTCCAGGCAGCTGGTTTGGAAATAGATTGCCTCCCCTCATAGCAGGATCATTAACCTATTGGTAACAAGATATTAAGGAGCATGAATGAAAAATGTTGGGAAAAGGAGTGGAAGTTACAGCAGCACAAACCACTAAGCTACTTGCATACACCACCATCCACATCTGAAATGACAACAATCAGAAAAGCAACTACAGAGCTGAGCACCCTTCTTGTGCAGCATGCCTTTGACTCATATTATTCTGCTTCACAGCCAACAACAAAGATTTCATTCCTGATACTATGACCTCTGTGAGTATTTAACAAAACAGACTCTATAAATTAGGATTATTTGTAAGAGGACTTGTCTGCTATGAAAGTATTAAAAGCAGAAACACTTAACTGCTTTCCTAACCTCAATGACACACAGCTTTTTTGCTTTTGCAAACCACCACGCAATTTTTCAAAGCATGATAACACACAGGCTGAATTGCATTGCATTGACTATTGATTTAATGTTAATGACATTTTTTTTTTTTGCTCATAAAACAATGGGAGGAAGATAGCATTAAACAGGAAAACCTGCAACTGCACACTTTCCTCAATGGACGGGCTCAGTAGTTTTCTGAACAGCCACAGGAAAGTATCAAAGCTGTATAGTCCTGCACAACTAAAGGGTCTGTCATGCTTAGTTATGTGGAAAGGGTGGCTCGCCAAATTTACAGCAGTGCTATCTTAATCAGGGGATTAATCTTACTGTGTAGAAACTGATGTAAAACACAAATCATTGCCCTTCAGCAATGGGACTGAAGGATCAGAAGATCCTTTCCTTACAAGTTTTACAGGGGGAAAGAACCTCTCCCTGGAGAGTCCTAGTGAACTCATTTCTCTCTTGCTTCCCTCAGTATAGGCGTATGTGACAACAGCGAAGACAGTCCCCTCTAGATTTTGCTGGAAGGAAGCAGCTGTTTTCTGTGTCACCTGCCCTTTAGGAGACTCTTGGTTGCCAAGGAGAGGAGATTGTGCCACTGCTCTGCCTCACTTCAGCCGCAGCAACCTCCTGCAGCAAGGGAAGGAGATGTCAATTTACCACACCAAAGCCCTCCTGTTTCAGGTCCTCCTGACTGTTGTTTCTGTTGCTGCTCACTGATTCTGCAGAGTTGCAAAGCTAAACGCAATCACATGGCTAAAAAGGTACTTTCAAATGCTGCCAGAGATGAGACTGCAGTCCAGCAGGAAAGGTTAAATGGTTTTTAAATGTTTTAAAGCTTAAATGTTTTTGCCATGGAAATTTCAACTCTAAAGAAACTCATTGTTGAAGCACTGCAAGTCTCCTCGTGATGCTTTCCACTTCGTACAGCAGATGGACAGATTTCCTTTTAAGCCCAAATCTGAAAATTTAAATCAGGAAGGAAGAGAACCTCACACTATTTTGTCTGGAAAAAAAGTAGACAGCATCACAGTTTTATCTACATGCATTCAACTAAACAAGAGAATTTAAAGATGAGAGATTTAAAGGTGTTTTCTGCTATTGATCAACATTCATTGGAACACGCAGAAAAGGAGAAAAAAAAAAGCAGAGCTACAAAATTGTATTTTACTGAATCAAAAGTAGTTTTGGACCAAAAAGAAGAGCGTGTGATTTGTATTGTGGCAGAGTTAGGAGAGTCATGGAAAAGGAAGCTGGTTCCCAGCTGCGTGCCACGGGAGCAGCGAGGGTGTCTGTGAGGTTCCAGTCATAGAATCTCTGTGCCAGGGATGATGCAAGAATCCTGACTTGTACTTGAACAGATAAAAAAACAAAACAACCCTAGTGCTACATTTCTTCAGAAGACCTGGAAACATAAAATAGCTCACACGAACTTTTCTGACTGCTACAATTCAGACAGAGAAATAAGGAAAAGGACAAAGAAACTGAGGAGTATTCATCATTTTTTGAAGGCAAGTCAAACGGTGCTATTATATTTGAAATATGACTAAAACAGGCAGGACGAGGCAGGACATGTTTTATAACCCCTTTGCATTTAAGCACATTACTACAGCTGCCTGCTAATAAAGTGGAAATATTTACAACACGTCCAGTAAGAAAAGCTTTCTTCTATTCTCCAGCTCCTGTCATCAGTCTGCTGAATAAAACAAAAATACTGTTTCAAGATAACTGTCAGTAAATGCCGTGATAACTTTGACCTCAGGATTACCGCACCTGTGAATAGTGGCAAACATCTCCTCTGACCGAACAACTAGATAGTGGTTGATTTCATATACTGAAAAGTTTCCTCTCTTGCACAGTCTTCAAATGGCTTCTCTGACAGCCCAGTAAATAAGACATGTCCATGAGGCAAAATAAATAAAAGGCAAAAACACAGCAACAGACCATTGCGCAAACAAGACGAGGATAACAAGGAGAGTAGGTTACATGAATGGTGCAGCACAGGGAAGGTTTAGACCTTCTTGGCCCCTGGAGAACTGTTTTGAACAGAAGGAACTGCACGGACCTGGCAGCCAGTACTTCAGCATTACTAATATCAGTTTCCTAGAAGACATAGTAGTAAGAACAGCATGGAGAGTTTTAATGTAATTATAAAGGAGAAGATGATACGAAGACAAGGTCTGAGCCCTCAAGTTCATAACAGTCCCCAAGCACCAAACAGAGCAAGCCCAGGGCGAACAGAGCATTTTGGGCATAATCTTCATTTTCTACATGGTGATGCTGGGAGCCTAAGTAGCAAACAAGAGAAGTTGGAGATAAAGCAGCATGAGCAGGTAAACATGAAATTTTATATTTCTGAGCAGTGGATATGTCTGTGTGATACAGTATAGTGCCACAAAGAGTAACAGGAGACAGAGCCAAACCAATCTGTTTGGTACCAGATGTAACATACCTGTTTCTCAGCAGGTAAATCAGCCCATGAGCAGATTTTTACTAACCCATAATACATATTACTTCCAAAACCATTCAATAATATGTGACGTGTTTTTATCAAAAGCTAGAACACATTCATAGCATAATGACTGTTATTCACTGTGGTTAGAAAGAGATGGGCATGTGAAGTTAAAATGATGTGTTATGGAACAGAAGTCCACAAAAAAGAGAAAGTAGATGGCAACGAGTAAGTAAAAACATAGGCAATAGGATAAAAAAAGCAAATGAATGAAATAGCTGTCAGCAGAATTAAAGAAAACACAGTCATTCTGAAAATTACCAGTTACAAGAAAAGTTTAGCCTAGGTAAATTGCTAAATAAAGACGCCAAGTTGTAAAACAATATGCCTGTAAAACAGGCAAAAAAAAAATCTATTTATTGTTAACATACAAATATTTATTTGTTCCTGTCTCTCGAAAAGGAAAATGTGAAGCAGCAGCGCAAACATTCCTGGGGACTATGAAGTAGTGCCTTGCGGCCCAGAAGTGGCCTCTCAGCTGCCAGCTGGCCACATCTGACCTAGATGAAACATAAACCATTTGCTCATCCTTTGCAGATGGCACAGTGCTGGGGTGGTAAATCAGGAGGAAAGCAGGTTAATGTTACAGAATGAGCCACTGTACCTTTGTTAAATAGACTTAATCTGACAAATGCAATTGAGTGTAGTCAAAAAGAAGGGAATACACTTGGGAACAAGGAATGCAGGTTTTGCTTATGCTGGGCTAAGCACTCCCATGCAATATGGGTATCATACTATGGGCTCCAGTATGAGCTCTCCAGTGCGACACTGTCACAAACAGACCCACGGTGATCCCTCTCTGTATTGAAAGAGAAATTACAAGCAAAATTTGACTTTTGTGAAATCACCGTGCCTGGTTACCCTGTGCATACTTCTAGAATGACCATGGAGCTTAAAGTAGATTCACAACAGGGACCAAAGGGCTGAAAAACAAATATTGAGATGAATAAAGAAACTCAATCTATTCGGTTTACTGGAAGTTAGATAAATGCTATCTTGAAACGAGATCTAGTAGTCTAACAGGAAGGAAAAGCAGTGCAACAACTGCGCCAGTGGAAACAGTAGTCTGCATGGAAGTCTTTGAGATAAAACCAGATCTCTTTCTATAACGTAAGTTTCTTAGTACAGGTTCCTGGGAGAAATCATGCATGCTGAGAAATCAGACTGGGCTGTTGCCTTCAAATCCCAACTCTTTTTTTTTTTTTTTCTAAAAAAAATCAACTATTGTTTTACTACATTAAAATGTTTAAGAGTAAGCACTTGGGAACTAATAATACTAATTAAAAAGTTTGCTATAGTTGGGCTTAGCAACTGGAAATATCAGAGAAGGTGACAGATTTGGCAGTATCTAAATTACTTCAGGTCACCAGTATGCAGCAGCTGTAAAAGACAAATGTGATCCGGGGCTATATCTGTCAGTGTATTCCAAGAGAAATGGGGAAGAACTAGTGTTATGCACATGGCACTGGTGTTTAGGAAATACTGATACAATCTGGAACAGGTGCAGAAAAGGAATGTAAAGACTACAAGAAAAGACTGGAACAGCCCGGCTTTTTTAACTTAGCAGAAAAAACAACAACCCATAACCATAAAAAAACCACCACAGAAACACAAAACAACACCAAAATCATGTTGACAAAATGGCTCTTTTTAAAATACAGAAAGAGAGAAAAGAAAGAACTATTTAAGCTGAAGGGCAATCCTGGAGAAATAAATAGCCTGTTACCAAATTGAGGCTGGAAACAAAGACATTTATTAACAACTAAATGATATGGCCAGTTTAAAATTGTAATTTTATTATCTCAGAAAAAAGGTTTCCAATTTTGTTGACCATAGCAGTAGAAACTGCCTGAAGACACAAGAGGTACTTTCTTGCCAATATTTCTAAGAAAAGTTCGTAATTCGAAGTCTGTGCATTAAATGAACCGAAGTTCAGCTCTGAAACAAACACACAAACCTGTTAAGAGAACTTGTTTGTCACATATTTTTAATATACCATGTGAGTTTAATGACAAGTCAGCAAATGGAAATGTTATTTTCCTTGTATCAGATGCCCTAATTAGCAGTCTTAAATGAAAATAAGTGTGTAAACCTCTTCTCAGCAGAAAAGGCTCCTTATTTCTTGATTCATCAATCTATCTTACATTCACCACATTACTAGAAGCACAGATTCTGGGCTAGCAAAGGTGCCAGCTTGATAGTTCTTGAAGTTGACTGCTTGTGATCTGGCACTACAAAGATACAGAAGCATTTTCCACGCTGCCTGTGCCAGCATATTACACTCTTACCTCTAGGAAAGAGCTGCCTGCCATGCAGTCTGAGCCTTGAGGGCTGAGAACATCAGCACAGACACTGGCGTCCAGCAACTGTGCTGTGGCAACTTACCTACTGGGAACAGGAGCTAGACTGGCACACATTTTCCACAGAAGTCCAGGAGCAACTATAGGTACTAGCTATAGTGGTGCTAGGTCAAAATGGGAAATATAGTTGCAAATGGTGCTCTCTATCTCAATAGTCACTGGTTATCTGAGTGCAGAGCTAAAAACAAAGCCTCTTTAACAGAAACATTTTTTAAGAAAACTAATAAAAGAAACATAATGGCTTACAGCAGTTACAGCCCAACACAGCGGAACTGAAAAACTACTGAAAGTCACAGAAAATCCTCTAGCTGTCATCTCAAGTCCTTAAATTCTCACCTGCTCAGGACCCATGGAGGACAACCCTGATGTAGGCACAGAGGTCGCTGAGGTCATGCTGATCTGCCCTGTCATCTGGTTCATGTTGTTCATACCACTTGTGTTGGTTGCCATGGATACACTGATGTTCATGTTATTATTGTACATGCTGGTGCTTGCTTGCTGCCCAAAATGTGGTGGGGACTGTTGTGAAAACATGCTATAGCAAGGAATGGAAAAAGCAATGTGTCAGACTTAGAATGCTGAAGCCACTAGGAAACCCCTCTCTTTTTAATATATATTTTAAGCTAAAATTTGTATATATTGTTCTTAATCCCAACTTCAAATAAGAAACTAGTTTTCAGCTACATCAATGTCTAAGAAACAGATTTTCAAAACGTTAAGTTCCCATGTCGGTGCACAAAAATGCATGCCTCTGCGTGTGAAACTATGGCAGAGTACAAATCTGCTATGCGTATGCAATAACAGCCAATTGGCTGCTTGAATTTGTCTTCGTATATATTGTAAATATATTTGAGAAAATAATTTTTGAAGGGAAAGGAAAATACCTTTTCCCCTCTCAGTCGTTAGCAAAGCACAGGACTGCTGGGTTGGTATTGGATCTGATCCAATAAGCTTTCTTTTTGCAGAAGAGGCTATTCACACATATGTATACCAGATTTGCACGTACAATTATGGCAAGTGGGCTCACAAATATAGACATGCAGTTGTGCAGAAATTCATTTACTAAATCTTAGCATCAGAAAAATGTGGCACTGTAAGAAACAACATAAAGTCTAAGACAACTGCCCTTCACGTTCAAGGATATTTCAGAACAGCGTAAGTGTAACTGTGGAAGATCTCATCCCAGATTTTATTCAAAGCCAAGTGCTTTCTGGAGAGTATCTTCCTTCTTGTTGTGTTAAAAGTCATAAGAGGGGGTTCTTATATTTCCTAAAATACACTCCATCACACATCAGTCTTTTTCACTCTGTAGACACACTCCAATAGTCAATGAAGGAATTACTGCTGAAGATGTGTCTGTTTAGAGGACTGAATTGGATTGAAACACTGCAGGAGGACTGCTGCACGTCAGATGGCACACAGCAGCTGCCTCCACATCAACAGCTGACTTCCACTCCCCTGCGAAGCACTGCTCCCCAAGATGAGGAAATCTTTTCAGAGTTAGTGCTCAACCTTGCACTCGGGTACTCCATTATGCTATTGCTGTGCATTGCCTGTTGCAAGACTTTCCTTACAGAGCCCTTCATGGAATGCAACTGCATTCCGGGCGCAGCACCAAACTCCAAAAATCCCACAATTCTCTTCCTTCTATTCCATCTCTTTTCAGGCCACCTAACCCCATTTTTAAGTTGTTATCTGGATGGCTGAAACAGTACACTACAGATCATTGTGAATACTCAGTGGCTTGTGTAAACACATTTGACACATCTCCATTGTGGAGCTGCAGTTTAGCAAGCCAGCCGTTAGTCTTACCGAGCCGCCCCTGCTGCAGTTTCAGCAGAAGCCGTGGCAGCGGTAGCTCTGCCTCCTGCAGATGCTTCAGGGAGGCAGTGAGGAAGAGGCACGGACAAAGATGAGGATAAGAGATAAACCGGGTGCATTAAGGGGAACTCTACCTGGATCAGCCTCATCACTGAAATGCTGTTTTTCTGGGTTTGTTAAATCTATGCCAACAAGCAGTAAAAAGATTTGTTGTTGGGCTGGGGTAGTATGAGCAGCCTGAGACCGTCGGGATGACAAAATCACTGTGCTGGAGACCTGTGAGCGCTCCAGCCTCAATTGACAGAGGTTAGCTATGCACCAACCTGACAGATCTTCCTGTCTACCACTGAAAAGCACAGATCATTGCCATCTGGAAGCTCATTGCTGCCTACACATTGTGTTCAACACCCAACCCAATCCGTGTGGATAGGCTGATTATTAGAGTTACACTGACTGGGGCAACTGAAAAGGTGACTGCGTGCATGAGGCATGCTACAACGCTCTCAGAGAATAATAGCTGATCCCAAATATGTGCAAGTACAAATGGACTGAACCTGGTTGCACTCCAGTGTTTGAAGTGGGAGGTGATATCCAGCCACCACAATTCCAGAGCAGTATAGAATGCACAGGCTACAGCTCAGCTGATCCAGCCATATGGAAAGCAGTGTGGGAGCACAACATTAAAATTGTATGCAGAAGATATGCATCCACACAAACATTAGGAGCTGGAGCTCACTGTGCAGCACAGTTGCTTCTTATGGACACACAGTGTTTTATCAGCTATCACAGACAAAGCAATGCATTGTATGGATGCACATCTTTTAGCTATGCACTCACTTTGCCTTTTATGATGACAGTACTTAAACCAATTTGTCAAGCCAAATTGAAAAGAAATGTTTTTTAGGATAGACAGTTAACAGCAAATAAATACATATAAGCAACCCCATAAATCAGCATAGACCATAAATGACCCCATTATTCTGTGTGCTCATTTTTGTTTTGTTCTGGATTTACCTGTTTCCACCCATATTCCCTTGTGCCCACCCATTCATCTCCGTAGAGGACTGATAGGCAGGGTTAGCCTGAGACTGCTGCATCATGGGGCTTTGCGTGTGAGCCAGTCTTGGGGACATCAGTGGACTTTGAGGAGTGGTGGCCCCTGTGAAGCCTGGATCAGGCTGCTGACTAATTCCTGAAGAATAAAAAGAGAAAATTAGTCAATGGATATTCAAAGTTTAAAAAAACAGCAGCTCAAACCTCCAGACATGTCTTTGCACAGTCCTACTTGTGTCACCCGGAACCTATAACCTTAAGCCTCAATGTAGGACCTAGATTAAAAACAAGATGTCATCAACTCAACACTGCACATATAACCTCAGAAATTGTTTTGCTTAAGTTTGTTAGCTACTTGTGTGTCCTAACCATACAAACACTATTCCCACCAGAGACCACAAAGAAAAACATTGGTAAGCGACTTCTTTGCAGAAATTGCATTCAAAGCAACAAGCAAACAAATTGTTTGTTCTGTCCATAAATCCACTTTTGTCAGAGAAGTTATGCACTAACCATTAAAAGGCTGTGTTGTGCAGTGAACATCTACTTTATAATTTTCAAGTTTTTCTAAAGTTCTTAGAGCCTCAGTATCTTGGTTTCTGTATCCACGCAATACCAGACAATGCTATTTTGTGCAAACATTTAATGATTTCGTAAAATGAAAAAAAAAATATCTAGATGCTTAGAAAACAATTGAGACTGTAAAATGCCAATTATGTGCAGAAATTTCATTTTAAACCAAGTCATTTTGGTGTTAAGTTCATCAAAAACAGCATACTCAACAGAAATAAGCTGCCCTTAATGTTGGTGTATGAATCAGGTGGCACAAAATCAATTGCTATATTCACTGTCTGCATGACTTCACTGTATCTCAGACTGTGTTATAAAAGGAGAATAACTTGATGCCTCTTCATTTTCAGAAAGCAATTACAAATACTTGGAGGCAAGGCACTGTTATGATTTAGAAGATGATCATGTAGGTCCTTTCCAACCTAGTGTTTCTGTGATGGCTTAAAGTATAAGAAACCAATAAGAACAGATAGCAAATTTAGAATTGGGTTGAAATAAGTTGTTTCAGTTTTACCAACAGAACTTCGTATTATTTAACATAATTATAATGTCATTTGTACAATCCTTATAAAAAAAATTAAGAAGCTCTTTAGCAATAACTGTGTGGAGATTTAACTCAAAAAGCAGTATACAGTTTTGTCATGCACACAGACAAAACAGTATCAGCTACCATATTATACATAGGTTTAAGGATGGTGACAGATGCCTTATCTGAAACTATTTTTTATTATTTAAACTCAATAGTTAGTGGTTAATTTTACAATATAGTGCACACAGGAAAGATTGGAAAGACTTGGGAAGAATCTGTTGGATATTGAAGCAATATTTCATTACCAAAATGTAAAAAAATCCCTACCAATATAAAAATGATTTAAAAGTATCATGTACAGCTTTGGGTCTGATCACCTGATAGGGTTTACTGACATCAATTCACATTTTTTCTTCCTTAGCACTTTTACTGTATGTATAGATTTGTTCAGTCAAAATTAAGTCTACCAAGCACATACATTCACGTAGATGTGTACACGTGTGCATACACATTTGTATGTGCATATAAACAAACACACACATTGCAATTCTGCTGTTGCTCAAGGAAACAGCAGAGCTCAGGCCGGCACTTGAGCTAGGAGAGTGAGACAAGTACCCTGCTGCATGTGAGGGCTCCCACGAGGCCCAAACCTCCACACCTCCCATCGTTCCTGGGGAGCCAGACAAGGAAGGGGCTGTGGGATGGGACCTTGGGGGGGCACTGGGGAGAAAGGAGTGCTGGTATTACCGGGGAAGGGGAGGTAGAACCAGTACCGTAGTTTGGAGGAAACGGGAACTGCTGTGCATTTGCCTGTGGGATCCGCGGGTTGCTCATGGTTGCTGGTATGCCCCCGGCAGCCACCATGCTGGGGGTCATGCTCAAGCCCTGCCCTCGCATCATCAGTGTCCGCTGCTGCACTTGCTGCTGCTGCTGCTGCTGCATCTGCCGCTGCCGCAGGTGCTGGCTCAGGATCTCCCGCTGCCTCTGCGCCAGCATCTGCGCATTGATGGGGCCCTGTAGGGAAACCACTGCCACCTGTCAACAACCCCTGCAAAGGCATCGCACCCCTGGAGCAGTCGGGGAGGTCCCAGCTCTTTTTGCCTCCCCACCACACACCTAACACTAATATTAAACGAGGAAAAATTGTCCTGTTAATGCATCTGCTGGGAAAGATTTCCAGCAGCACAAGTGTCACTGACAGAAATAATCACAGCATTTAATGTCGCCGCAATTTGTAATTGCAAATAGAGCTCATTTGAAAAAATGCAGCTTTAGGGAAATGAGAAGTCTGGTTAAAAATGCAGTCATAACTATTTCGAGTAAATAACCATCCAGCTTGTGTAAATATGGGACTCTCACAAATAAAACAACAGTAAAATACCAGAAAAACAGTAAAATATCATCTAGATTGCACTATCAGTATTCAAGCTTTAAGTATTTTTAAGTATCAACAATATTGCATTACTACTCTAGCTTAGACTAACTTGAGCAGGAAACAGGAAAATACAATGACTTTTTTTTTTTTTTTTTAAAGTGCTGTTTTCCTCACCTGTGTTGGCACCCCAGGCCTCAGAGACAAGTTCATATTGGAGACACTGCTGATCTGATTTATCAGCGGCTGCCGATTCTAAAGGAGAAAAAATAGTTCTCAGAAGGTAAAAAAAGAAAAAGGAAATTTTATATGCATCTTCTTCCCAATAAGAAAGTTTGAGGGTTTGAGGACCTAGCTGTACAGATGCAAGCAGAAACTAGTTTTCCTGCTCGAGTCCTGTTATTCACAGAATCCTGTTCCAAAGGAGGCACTACGTGGTACACAAGTAACAACACAGACACAAACACAGACTCTGCTTTTACAGCTCCTATCCTGTTGGAGTTTCAGACTGGACTGTTGGTGTTTACTCCAAATCAGACCCTATACTGATGTTTAAAGGAAGGAATGATCTTTCTTCCTCCAGTGAAGTTGTATTAATATCTTACCTTTTCTGTAACACTATAAACCTATACATTGAAAAATGAAAGAGGAAACAACAACTAAAAATGTTGTAGGGGAGTTGGACTAGGTGACTTTTAAAAGTCCTTTCCAACTCTAATGATTCTATGATTCTGTGATTCCATGATCCTTAAAAGTAGACCAAAGCAAAAAAAAAAAAAAAAAAAAACCCCCAAAAAACCAAAACAAAATGAAGAATGAAGAAACTGAAAGGATGTAAGTAATATCCTAGGATGCAATAAAAAAAGAATGTGGATTACTGGAAGAGTCAAGATACAACAAACAGAAACAGATCTGTGTAACAAAAGGCCCCACTGTAGCCTTGCTCAAAGAACTAGCGAGAGCTAGGCTTAAACCCTGGGCACAATCTTGTGCAGTATTATAGCAGAATGAGTTAAAACTGCAAAGAATTCAAAAACAGAATGTGAAAGGTACTGTCCCAGCAAATCCCATTATGGCTTTAGTTTACAAGTGGCCTAGTCTGTGCTTAGTGAACACGTGCGGGTCGCCCCGAGCGCCGTGCCCTACCTGCTGTGCCTGGAGGCGGTGCTGCAGCTGGAGCCGCAGCTGGTTGGGCTGGCTCTGCACCATGCCGGCAGGCCGCAGGCCGGGCCGGGGCTGCATGCGCAGGGCGGCGTAGCCAGGCCGCTGCCCCATGGGGTGGAAGCTGGGGTCCTGCATGGGCGCGTAGCTGCCCTGCGCCATCTGAGCCTGAGCCGCGTACTGCTGGGAGAAAACCGGAGCCTTCTGCTCCATCAGCATGCTGGAGTCCTGGCCGGGGAAGGTCTCTGGGTCCACAGCCTGGCTCTGCAGAAACATGGGGACGATACAGGCAGTTGGTGGGACATGGTTTTCCACAGGATCCGATGAGACTAATACTGCCACCCTGCAAGAACGTCCTTCCAGCACATGAACACTTTTACATAGCAAATTATGTAAATTCTCTTTTTTTTCAATTTTTTTCTCCATATTCTTATTGCATTTCTTTTTACTTACAAAATTTGAAAATAAATAGAACTGTACTTTGGTGTAACAACACGTTCCTGAGGACAAATTCTGCCTTTCTTTTCTATTTTTTAATAACAATGACTTGCATTCTTTGTCACGTTCTTAGCGTAGTCATTTTATCATTCTGCTAATGAATAAAAACTTGAAATGACAAATTCTGTAATAAAATCTGTAAAGAAGGTGATGCCAGGATATTTTTGCCATTGAATCAGAGATGAATTCAAAGACATTACAAATGAATAAGGATAAGAAAGTAGATTTTGATCAGTATCTACAATCAAAATAATGACTTGAAATAAAGATGCCTAAGACCATTACAGAAGCTAATGGGAATGAAGTGCCTAATCTTTTCAGGCGCTTTCACACAAACTGATTACCCTTTAGCATAAAAAGATAACACAACTCTCAGCTCTGTTCTAGATACAACCCATTATTTGCTCTAGCCAGAATAATTTTATAGCTTATGCCATACTGTCCTTGGAAATCGAGTTAATCTAAATTTCACTGCCCTCATGAAAGAAAGACTTCAAGTTCCTATAAAACGTTTGATGGATATTTAAAAAAATCCATATACTAAAATGTGATGGTTCTCGTATCTGCAAAGCTCTGTAACCATTTCCACTGAGATATAAATTAAATAGAAAAATATTTAAGACTGAGTTTGAAATAAAACAGTAATCATATTTTTCGCTTGGTGGTATTCCAAAAGTTATATAATATTGCATGAAAGTTTCACTGCAAAACTGAAGTTCACCAATAAATCGTATCTCCAGCATGACACTTCGCTGAGTTCTATGTTGTACCAAAATATTCCTGAGGATAGCTTTCACATGTCCAAAGCAGGATTTCCTTGGTCCTATTTCATAGTTATAGACAGTGCATTGATGTGGACAGAGAAAATTAGTGTAAGAAGTAGCATAAGAGCAGAGGTAGTTTCGAAGTTATCCCCAGGCTGCTGATGAGTACTAGGAGATGAAATGGGTGTTCTGGACTTTTCTGAGAATATTAAATCATTACAGAGGCAAGTATGGCTCTTCTGGAAATATGATTTTGATGTTAGAAACATCAAGCACTATCTTATCTCCAAAACCTTTTTTTATTTTTGATACATGTTTTTGCTCCACATAGGACCAAAATGGACCAGAACCAATGGAAAGCTAGTAAGAAGAGCTGTGGGAAAAAAAAATCAAACAACTTCATGCTGCAAAGTATAGAAAGTATGTTCCTAAATTAAAAAATAAAAATATACTTTCAAGTGCTTGGAATGCAATCAGTTGCTTCAAGGTTAAACTCATCCTTTATCTCACAGAAATTAACTAAGGAAAAGAAAAAACTCAACTACAGGTGAAGTGATAGTTTTGCTTATCCAAAAGCGTGTTGCCAACATAATACAAAGGTCTTAATTTTGCTCCTCTGATCTCAGGTCTACACATTCTTTTTTCCTTCTTTCCTATGCCCTATTTCTGGCCATGATCTCACCTTCCTCCCACCAGATAAGCAGAAGACTGTTAGATTTTTGGTTTTGGTCAGTTTAATTGTATAAGGAAAACTGGCTCAGCACATGTCAGAAGAGGAACTAGGTGAGGGCGGCAGCGGAGAGGTGGAAATTGTAAAGCTGAGGCTGAAGCAAGCTCTTCAGGTGACAGCAAACTGTTAGACTGACTGCCACTAAACAACTTCACCTTAGCTCGTAAGGTGTAATTCCATTCTTCAACACACACTTCACCTCCATTTTACAATATGTCCTTTAACCACAGTATCTAATATATGTCATGCGGTGTCCACTCTACCTGGCTAACCAGTTCTGGTATTCCCAGAGCTCTGTCGATTTCTTCTAAGCCATCAAAATTCCTTAGTGCCATATAAAGCTGATCCAGGAGAGCACCCTCATCACTTGGTGACTCTGATGAAGGATGATTACACAAGAGATCATCTGGTGAGCTGCCAAATGGTTGCCTGTGAAAACACGAATTCAGCGTTGGTAAACAGCTGCTGAAAGCCCAGAAATAGTATCAGAGGATTAGTAGTCAAATTGAACTAACAAGTAGAGACAGAAATTACTTTAATAGCCGTCAATTTTGTTTAGAAACCTATTCTGGATGAAAGTTCTGCCTCCCAAAGAAATAGCTAAATAGCTAAATAGCCTGATTAATGCCTGCCAAGACACTGTGCATCCAACAAGCAAGCAAGCACACTGAAGATGCATCCCAGTGCTGATTTCCTATTACAGAGAGAAGCACGTGAGCAGAGCAGCACGGAAGTCAGTATAGAACATACCCATTGAACACAGAAGGCTAAATAAATTTATTTTAAGGTAACTGTACCTTTGAATTTTAAATGTTAGATTAAGTTTACAATCACAAGTAGAGAAAGAATTCATTTCCATAGTTAACTCTTAACTGCTTTTCTATCACACTAAGCAAAATGAAGCGGTCATGGAGAGGTCCAAGGATTGCCTGAGCATGTACAAACTGAACAGCTGGAAGAGCTGGCCAGAAACAGGACAAAAAGGACATTCTCCTTTTTTTTGTTTGCAGTGAAACAATACAAAAACTTAGCCCTGTGGCATGGCACACTTGGGTACCAGTTTAGGACTTGGTTATATGCCTCAGCAGAGCATCAGCAAGAATTTGGATACTGCCAGGCCGACTGTGCTGGCCCTACATACCCTGCCTACCTCACCCACGAATTTGTATGCAACTCACAAAGGCAGAACAAAGGTTCATTCCCAACCCAAAAGACAAAACGGACTCAGAAAGAAACTAAATTTGAAATGACACCTTAGCAGCAGCCAAATGAGATGCTTTTGCTTTGCACAGTTCACGCACAAGCCCTACTTCACACCAAATACTACAAGACTACAACAGAAAACAGAAAGAACAAAGCATTCTTCAAGTAAGGGCAGCTGCTATGTGCACATCGTGGCAGAATCCCATTGCAGATAATGACTCAGAGAAAACAAAAGGCGTCACATATGGAGGGAGGAAAAGGCACTATATGTGAACCCATTTTGCATGCCTGTTTGAAAAAACAAAATAAAAAACCAAACATGCTTGTGTAGTTAGTTTCCATAATGAGATATATGGTTGCCATGGAAGTCTAATCTCCATGTCAAAGCTGAGAAGAAGGGAAGAGATGCATCATTAAGCTACACACCTAAAAAACCCAAAGGACAGTAAACAGGAAAACTAACAAAAACATAATGCTTCTAATTAGACTCCAGGCAGTAAAAAATAAGTGTGCATATATATGACAAACCTTTAAGACACTGCAAAAGTATTAATCAATCTCATATACACAAAAGTTTCTACAGCTCTCACAGACAGCATTATAAACCAACAAAAAAGAGGGGTAAAAAAAAATCTTCAATTGCTTACAAACTTACAACTTAAAGATGACTCATAAATATGATCTGGAAGAACAATCAATCAATGGGGATAGCAAAAAATTCTCACCCAAATTGTAAATGGGCATGAATACATATGGCAAGGAAAGGTTTAAAACATTTGCCAAGTTCATTACATTAACCAATGACAATTACCTTTTTTTCAAGTTCTTTTATATACCAGAATGATGTTTAATTTTATCTAAACTCACTATTTTTACTCACATCCTGACTCTGTAAAAAGTTACGTAATTTAATACTCATGACAACAATAAGACCATAAAAATGAAAATACTAGGGATTAATACAAAAAAAATGACAGCACCGAATAATTCATCACGTCTGCTTGGTCTAGATCATCAAAATAGGATTACTCTCAGATGCAGTGCAACAGTTTTTTGACAGAATTATGAGAAATGCAGAGGTAACAAAACTGGAAAATTATCTCCCTGCCTTGCTGACCGAACTGCGTGGCCCTGTATTTTATATTGGGGTATCATTTCTAAAGTGGGTAAGTTATGTCAGTCGTACTTTTGGTATGTAGGCAATATATCAGGGGGAGAATTAGTACCAGGAAGCATTCTGAAAAACATGAAAAAATAGAAAAGTAGCAGAGAATATGCCACACTATTAAATTTACGTATAATATTCTAGGACATTCTTTTAGAATAAAAATTAAAATACTGTAGTCAGAAGATTAAAATTTCTTCAAATACACTTTTTTTTTCAACTGCTTCCTCTTCATTTTCTTTTCAGCATTCCTCCTATCTGCTATTGGAAAAGATATTCTTACTTACATAATTCAAAATATCTCAATGTTTCTCCTTTATCTGTCTGTCCATTTTGTATCTCTCATATGGTCCATATCTCTCTAATTTAAGCTGCAAACTTTTTGGAGAAGACACGGGTCTTTTTAATCAGGTGTGAACCGCTTCTCATAGTTATGACGTTATTTAAAAGGCATAATAACAGACAAGTATTTTACATGAGTTAAAATAAGCTGTGACCCAGCAGCACTACTGGTTACCTGGAGGAGGAGCTAACCTCATGGCACCATAGAACGGCTTGGGCTAGAAGGGACCTCAAAGACCATCTAGTTCCAACCCAAGAGGCACTCTCCCTTTCACTTCATCTCTCCCTCACTTTTTGGAGAATTTAGGTCAATTAAAAAGAAACAAACAAAACGGATTATGACAAAGTCCTGCACTACTAAAACCACTGCTCCAACACAGGAAAAGGCAGACAGGCTCAGGTATCTTTCCACCTTTAGTTTTAAATACTTTCCAGGTACAAGGGCTGCTCTGAAAGTAATGGCTCCTATTTTATTATGTTGGTTCATGACATCAGAGGCGGATGTTGGTGGTATGGCAGTAGAGGTTGAACCTTCCCACCAATATCCCGTTCCATTTTGTTGCCACATGACAGATGGCAGCAGAGGGGCAGTCTGACACAATGACGTCTGACATGGAAGTGTGGATGGAGCAAAGGGGTTTCTGGAGACCAAACAGTGGATGCGAGCATGCTGCGGCGGTGGTGGTGCATTTCAGCAGTAGTGACAGTGGGGCACCTCTGCTGGTGGCAGTTTTTTTTATGAGTGAGGCATGCAGGCTCTTGTTCATTGCTGGCAAAAATGCATAGCTAATGGTGGTGACTGTGTTGAAAAAGAGTGTTTTGTAGTTGAGATTTTGCTCTATCAAACAGTGTTATTGTGCTCCTTGTATCTGTTGTAGTTTCCATGGAAATAATCAGGAGGCATTACTTTCGGAGCAACCTACATACTTATCAGTGCTACGCATTGCTAACAAGAACACCACTAAAACCAGACAGAACCGTGGCCATATTCATGGCAGAGAAGTGAAACTGATGCAACCAACTGCAGCACCAGCAGCATTTGCTGTGATACAGAACTCTCAATTCCTCCAACACATTAAATGGCAAAGAAAGCATTTGCAGGTGTCACTGGAACACGTGAACATTCCATGAGCACAGAACACCACAAGCATTACACTGATACACATTTGGTGATATCTTACACAGGACTCTGTTTCCATGAGGCATATAAAACAGTGGCCTGTAAAATCTCTCAATACTTTGATGCATCACTAAGACTCACCTGTTCTGGCCCCCAAAAGAGGCCTGGTCTATAGGCAAGATGCTGTCTGGCCATGGCGCAGTCTGGTTGGGAGGAGCCTGCTGTTGGCTATACTGAGGTCCTCCTATGTTCATCTCCAATTCGGATGGCCCTAATCAAGGAAGAATAACCACATAAATTTTTTGTCTTTCATGTTAATCCTTTCTGTTGAATTACCTATGTTACAGTAAAAGCATCAAAAGCATTAAAAGCTGAGTAATGCCACACTTCAAAGCATCATGATTTTTTGTTAAATATCACTTACAATGTAAGAACTGTGAAAGGGTTCAAAATCATAAAACAGCAAACGTGACATCACAGATGCAAAAAATTAGTAAGATGAGTATTAAAAAAAGGCAGTATATAAAGTCAGCATCATAGGAGTAGTGTATTTGCTTTGTAACTGCCCAAGTACAGTGACAACATTCACAGCATTTCCTCTTTAAAAATTCCCCAGTCTTTAATGAGCAAGAGAAATTTCATATCCGCTTTCTTAGGAAATCCATACCATTATGGAGCTAAAGAGCATCAGGAATTGTTATCAACACATGTTAAAAATTAACATTTCACACACCTTCCTTCCTACTCCCACAGGAAGCTTTCACTGTGAAATACAGTTCTCATCAGATCTATAACTGAAGTGGGGCTTTTTGCTGCTTCATCTGTGACAACCCCGTGCATGCAAAAAGGCACAACTCCACACAGACTTACCCATATTCATGACCTGAGATGGAAGCATCTGCCTCGGGCTGGGCTGGCTGCTGGGTCTCAAGGGGATGCTGGCCGTGGGGTTGCGGATGAGGCCTGCCTGCACTGGCCTGTTCATGGCGCTGGCGGTGGGCGCGCACGTCACCCTCACGGCAGGAGCCTGGCTGCCCCAATCTCCAGATGTCATGGCAGGACGCGGGGCACTACCACTGATCATTCCTGCACAAAAGTCGGGCAGAGTCAGGTGCGGGAGTGTGATTCAGAGCAGCTTTTCCATTGCAAGTGGCTGATGAGCTGCATTTTTAGAGACGAAAATGCAGCAGCTTCGCTCAAAGCACATTGTATCGCAAGTGCCTGTCCAGATGTGCCAGCCTACAGAATGATCCCGTACACTGCTTAGTCAAGGGAGTGGAGATTATTATGCATTTTACATGAGGAAGATCCTTTTATCATTTCTGAAACACTGTTAAGAGTAAGTGTTCCCACATGTAGTCTGCAACAGGTGCTGAGGGTGTGTGGATAGCACTAACTTCCTTCCTCAGGAAATGAATCACGTTTGCTGATGTGTGTCTGCGTTACTTTCCAAGTGCTAAGTGAGAATGAAGATTTGCCTAACAACATGTTATCGCTACACATGCTTACGAATTATAAGGATTAAATTTAAATTTGCATTCTGCAAACATCTTTTGGCAAGTCCTTTAATTCATAGTCTATAGATTTCTAAGCTTCAAGGCTTACCCAAGATAATCTTGAACCAATATACAGTGCAGGGAAATTACTCACAGGAACTTTCCGATAGATGCTGAAGTTCATTACCGTTATTTTAGGGGAAGTCCTCCTACATCTACTGTAAACAACTGATACAGTTTATTTACACTTGGAATATACAGAAACTGCATTCTGACAGCAGTAAAAAAAACAACACAGCCAACGCACACACACAAGAAAACAAAACAACAAAAAACCACACTCAAAGCAATATATTTGTACTATTTAGACATTTCAATTTTATACAGTCTAGAGAGCAAATAAGCCATGGATTTCAGACTGGACTATTGCTCTCCCCAGCTGCATTTTGCAACATCCTTAAATGAATGCTAAAAGCCACCCTCACAATTATTATTCATTTGTTCAATGATTTGGTGACATACAACCAAGGAGAAAAACCCTCTGAAGAGGGTCACTGCCTCATCTGCTGTGCAAAATCTGCTTCAATATTACATCCTCAGGTTTGTTCTGCCTGTGTACACATTCTATCAGTTGAAATATGTGGTGTGCTCCAGCAAATGGCAGGAACACAGATAATACTCTCTAACTTGTATACATAAGATGAATAACATTCTCAAATATGTATACAGAAGATGAAAGTAATAGGACACTTGAAAGACTACAAGTTGACCTCTAATCTACTCAAATAAGATACTTCAGAGTCAGCATGTCTCTTTTAATATGGATGCTAAATAAATTTAAAATTTTGGCAATGAATTGCCAGCTGAAAGGATTTGAAATAATACCCATTTATTCAGTGCTCCTAGCAGTTGTTTCACACTTGGACAGTCTTGGACTATGTACTGGCTGAAATAAGGCAGTCAGTCAGACTTGCCCTGTGAAACACTCTCCAGCATCTTTATACTTTAATATTAAAGCGACATGAAGAAATCAATGCACTACAGACCAGACAATCCAGGACCAGGAGTAAAACCATAACAAGATCTGATGGTTCCAGAAAAATTTATGCTTCAGAAAATGATGAAAGCTTTAGCTTTTCTTTAATTTAAAATGAAAACTAAAGCTAATAAGTAAAGGATAACTGAGGGCACTTGCAGGGTCTGTAGAGATACACATCAAAAGAGTAAAAGTAATGTCCACAGCTTTGTTTTGAATGGATTACTTGTACAAAGTGGAATGGTTCATTTGTTTACTTTCTTGAGGCAGAGAGATTTTATTTTTACCTATCTATGCTTCAGCTGAACCTGGAACAGTGACGTGAACAGACTCTAACTGCCAATACAATATGTGCACGTAGAAGTTTTAAGGGAAGTGAAAAGCAGTGTGCAAAGAACATGCCAAAAACTATGCAGAAAGTGGAGAAGAAATACGGCAACACATAACAGCACACTGAACACATTTTCCCACACTGCTTGGATACATACATTCTATGCTTGTTAATAACCTCAACATTAAGTCACATGTGACATAATCTGTTAATTGAGTACATTAAAACAAACTGAAAGTCTTCTTACCTGTGCTACTGTTTCCTAAAGCTCCTTGACTTCCTATCATCCCTTCATTCCTGCCCATCAGTCCCGGCTGAGGTATCACTGAGTATGGGCTATTCGTCCTTATGGGTGGGAAGGCTCCTGCACCTGTTGGGTTCTGCAGTGTGATGTCAAGTGGTAAATTCTGGTTTGGTAATAACCTGCCCAGTTGCCCTGCTCGTGGGTTATTAAAAGCTAGACAGGAGGAGCAAACAACAAGCAAAGTTAGAAGAATGGAAACTTGTTAAAAAAAAAAAAGAACCCAAACACACTTAAAGCTCTAGGCTGAGCTATTTAATGTTGCATAATTTTCCCATTCCTATCTGTCTGAGAAACATCCCTTCTTGAAGTTTTCATGTAAATTTCAAAATGGAACATTCTGACACTGAAACAGATACAACCTATGTTTTTAAAACCTTAAATGATGCAATTTAACTTACAGTGCCACTACAGCAAAACATACCACTATGTGATGTGCATACTACTGCCAGTTAATCTTATACCTAGCAGGACTATAACTGTGTGCAGATGTCATCCTGAGGCAGATTGTTAGGAGTTATCTATCTTGAAAGTTTTCCAGCATAAGCTGTGTCCTTGAAGATGTTACCAAAATTAAGGACAGATTGAGTCTAAATCAGATCCTGTAGTCCCATTTCTGCATCTCCTTCCTATTTTATTACATTTTTGTCATTAATAAATGCTTTCATGATTCAGCAACAATGAATAAATGGTCCAGATTTACAGCTGTAACACCATAATATTCTGGGTAACAGAACTGTGCTCGATGATTACTGTCATTTTTCTCTATTTTCTTCTGTTGAGTTGTTCTGTGCTCTTAAAATCAGCCTCTGCAAAAAAAATGGAGGCTGTCTAACAAAAGTTGGCAAATACATGGCTCAGCTGGTCTTTAGAAAATGTTCAAACGTATGAAGCTGTCTCCTGTGTGCACAGGTAGTTTTAAAACATGAGCCAAACACTAATCATGTGTCTGTGTGGCATCGTTCCCAATCATACAAAAAAATACATGCATATACATCTACCATTTTTCTAAAATTTTTATTTGCAAAAATTTCTGATAGCTTCCTCTAACAGAGTTTCTGATCAAACAGTATCCTTAGGGCAACTTCTGCATTTCTAAATTCATCACATAAGAAAGAATTCAAAGAACTTCCTTCTTATTTTAGATCAAACTAGTGATAAGTTCTGAATTCGAGAACCTAGATGAGGTGTATTAATCTTGTTTGTAAGTACAGAAACAGCATATTACAAAGGTCTCTGACTTTTATTTTATGAAACCAGACTATAAGAATTCTCTCTGTATATGTAAATTTTCTGTTAGATAAATTTGTTTATACGTGGGCAGGAGGAATAAACTACATCACGTACACCTAATTCCTAACCATGAGGTCAAACTTTTGTTTTCACTCTCTGTTCAGAGAAGCAAACAAATTTACTCATGAGACAAAAATGACCTTTCCAAGTTTAGGGGCATCATAAAGTCTTGGATTGATCCAGAACTTATCCCTATCAATGGTTTCAGAACAGTTTTCCCAAAAAGTTTGAAAAATAACATGGATGAATAAGTTACTATACGCGTAACTGCAAGCAACCCTCGATCCTACAAAAAAGAAAGCTGAAAATGCAGTACAAAGTAACAACAGAGATGTGATGGTGCTCAGATCAGAGATTCTACTTTTGGTTAGGATGGGACTGAAGAAGGCTCCCTGTCCCTCAAGCAACAAAATCTAAGAATTTGGCAAATCTAGCAGCTTTCAAAACTTGAAAAAATATTTTTAACAGGTCAAATTATTTATAGTATTTTCATGTAAAGCTTTCAAAAAAATGAAAGTTGGTTATTTCTTTGGGGAAAAAATATTTTAAAATTGTGTATGATTTGTCATTCATTTTACATTGCTTTTCTGTGAGCATAAAAAAGCCACTTGCTACTTCTATGCACCTGTTTTCTGCATGCTCTTTTACTGAAAACAAGACAGAAAATCCCCAAGAGAATTAGACACAGACAAGGCTGAGCTAGGGGAAAAAAATTAGGCTTTTAATTTACATAGGAAACTGGATGCTTCTTTTTCAAAATTGCTTCTAGCCACCAGGACACCCTCATTTATCACCATAATCTTACTTAACTTCCAGTAGCTTTGAAAGCAGATTTGAAGTCAAAGATGAGAAAATGATTCCAAAGTCCCTTTGTGTTATGTAATACACAGAAATGGAGTCCATAATACTGCATTTATAGGACAACTTAAACCAATATACTATCGTATATTGTATTGTGCATATATCTCTCTATATATCTATATAAATAGACCAAGTTGGATGGACTTTGGGCCTTGAAGACTTATGAGCCAAAGCAAAGCCTTATCTCTGGAAAGCCAAAAGGAACCAGCAGAGATCATGCTTCAGAAAGAATATACTGAAGATTTCAGAGGTACAGAGATTTTTTTCTGACTTATGTGCTGCTGCTGCTGGTATTCCCATATTCACATTCAGTTTTGGCGAATTATATTGCAAAGATCTGTAGGGGATTTAATGCAAATTTAAACATTAATATCTACTTAAACATTTCTAAGAAATGAATTGAGTTCATTTCAAAGTGGAAAGGTATTGTATTAAAAAAACAATCTAATATAGCTACAATTAATTAGTAATATTATCTAAACTCTGTTCTATAAAAAAACACACCACTATATATCCACTATATATTTAAAGAGGTGAACAGATGCTGCCACCCTAGCCAACAGAGGAAAAAAGCGATGAAGTGACTTTGTATGCTATTTTTTTCAACATTCATAGCTGATAAAAGTGCTGCTTTGCTTGCTTTCCACTATTTTATGGTGGCATACCAACATTTCAATCCTAATCTGTAAATTAATTAACGAAGTAAAGGAACACAGCTGGAAGAGACTCAGGTAGGAGCCACAATTTCACACCAAACTTAGGTATTCCTCTCAATCATATGTCTTTCTATTAATCCTGTGGTTTTAGAAGAACCCTTTTTGTCAAGCCTCACTTGTCCTGTTTGCTGAAAAAACTGTTGAGAAAGAGCAAACTATATCAAACCAGAACATACTCATGATGCCAAGAACCCTGCAACCGCAGCATCACCACTATCACTGTAGTAGAGGCCGTACTTTCTGACAGAAATGTTTATTTTGAGGGCACACCTTAAATCTTCTCAAAAAAAGGACTTAAGTGCACCGTGTGAGTAAGATGTGATCTCCAAATGTGTTTCAGAATGAAACGACCGCAGATGGCGCTACGCCATCGCACAAGGCTAGGGAAGGCTGAGGCACTGCCTGCTTCCTGCCTCCTTCCTCCCCTGCCGCAGGCCCACAGGCAGGGCAGGCCCACTTTGGGGCTCCACACGCTTTCCCTACCCATGTGCAAGCTGGACTCACTGCTCTGTGAAATCCTCATTGCTGGTTTCTGGGTGGCCACAGCCGCGCCAGGGCTGCTGTCACTGGTGAGCTGCATGAGGTCATTGATGATGGCTTGCTTGTCGACTGAGCCTGCTGGCGCGCCTGGGCGGCTCTCTGGGAAAAGCTGCGGTAGCTGGCTGTTCTGCAGGTCATCCAGGATCTCCTCCAAGTTATCCAACTCGCTGCCTGGCTGCAAGCAAAGAAAACACAGTGCACGTTGCTGCTCGCCTGCTCTTGGTGTCCTGCTCGTGCCCTGTGGCACCTGCATGGCCTTCAGATGTTTCCTCCAAGATGCCCAGAGGAAGCTCACCAAGTTGTCAAAAAGGGACTGTGCAGGCTGCCCACAGCTCATCCACCTTGCTCTGGGGAGCCTGGCACTGCAGGCACCACTGGCACCCCTTTGAGACCTTTGGCACCGCGACACACAAAGCCACACGACACGTATCTTGCACCAAGGGAAACCAGGAGGCTTCTTGCCATGATCTGTGCAGGCAGCACGAGTAATTTGGCAGATAACACAGTGATGAAGATGGGGATTTATGTAGGTATAGCAAATACTGCTTTCAGCACAGTTGTATTTCTAGTCTCTTTATGACTTGATTAAAAGCATATGATGGAAAAGTTGCTTCATGGCTAAAACAATTCCCCATGCATATTTTCTTTGTTACATTAAAAACTGTAACAGTAAATAACTTTATAGAACTTAACTGGCAAGAAATAGACTTTTCAGTGAAGTTCTATAATTTAACTGTCAACTAGTTACTAGATTAGGAATTTATTTTGCTCACAGCTTTCCAAATCTGTGAAAATAATTTCTCTACAGCAAGAAAAGAGAAATTAGTTACATTCAATTCAATATAAACATGAAATGAAGATGGCAAAAAAGATTAAGTACATCCTATACTAACATAAATGCTGACCCTCATGCATTTCTTACAAATGTTAATTTTCACCAGTATTGGTTTTGTCAAGCTCTCTGTCCATAAACACTCAGAATTTAAATTTTTTGCCCACTGAAAGTTGGATTACACATATAAATTCTCCAATCCTAAAACTTTAAGTAGGTAAGACTTTTAAAACTTTCTTGGGTGATAGCTACAGATAAGCAGTACAGTATCAGTTACCTCTAAGTTACACAGGAAACATTTTATGACAGGATTTATAACAAAAATCACCCCCAAATCAGCGCCTTCCTTAAGAATCCTACAAACATGGAAGAGGGGCACAGCTCGAGCAGACTAGATGGATGGGGAACAAACAGCACCACAAACACGCACACACCGAGATACCATTCTTTCTGTTCTTTTTTGTCCCACATCCACATGATGAACTTGTTTGCTGATTCAGAGAGAGCCTGTGTTGCAAGTCAGCGGGTAGAGAAGAAATACCTGAGCTGAAATACCTTCAACTATCTACCGAGGTGCTTGCCTAACCATGAAGTACTGTGCTAATGCTGTATTAAACCCCTGCTGCCACAGGTAACCTGCTGCTGGGAAGCCAAGCTATTTTGCTCAAAGGTAGCCAAGGAGCTCTAGGTTACATCTCTGCGTACCTATTTCGGATCATTTGCTGCAGATACACATGGTATTACACTTTACTCCCTCTACACAATCTTGTAGTCCTATAGATCAGACTATATGGTGCAGAGAGAGGGAAGAGTTTACTCTGTTAAAAAGCAGCATGTGGGTGATCTGGAGTCTGGTGTTAGCAGCAAAACGGTAAAAAATCACAGAATCGAGAGGACTGGAAGAAACATAAAGCCTTAAGGCAGAAAATCAGTGTATGCCATTCCCCACAGAAGATGATATATCCTCTTGTTAAAGACAGGCAGTGACAGAAAATCCACAGCTTCCCCAGGGAACTTCTTTCAGCGCTCTGCCATCCTTACTGCTCAAGTTGTTTTTTTTTTTTTTTCCCTTCAGTGTCAACACAAAACCTCTGGAATTTAGGCCCTTCCTTCCTGTTGTATTTTGAATCTGGAGAAAAAATTGTGTTCCCCTGCCTTCTGATTTTTTCTGTATTTGAAAGCCGCTTCGTGCCTTCTGGGGTTTTAGGCTGAAGTTAAGCAATCTCAAATTTTCACATTTTCTGCAGCATATAAGCTGGACCTCTTACCACTCCTGTTGCAGTGCAGTGTCCAGAACAGCACTTTGGATGAAGCCTTACAACTGCTGAGCAAAGCAGAAAATTTACATATCTGATGGAATATTCCAGAAAAGCCTGTGATTTTTTTTTATTACCTGACATTGCTCTCATTTATCTTGTGTTAACTACGCTCTCTGGACACAACTCTGAAAAAGTACTGTCTAGCCTGTTACCTCCCTTTATTTTTTATCTCTGCCATTATTACTGCCTAATTGTAATAAATAGCATCTGTTCATCCAGAATATTCTCCTAAGATTTTTCCAACATATTTCCTAGTTGCAAATAAAGTTGAATTCTGTCCTCCAAAGTATTTGCAGACATTCAAGTATCACACGGAGCCTTACTAAGTGCACTCCATTCTAGCATCAGGTCATTTAGGTTAACTAAAACACTGAATAGCTCTAGCTGCTGCCCAAACTCCTGTGGTACTTCCACTTTGACAGTGAATCCTTAAATAACTACTTTGTGTGTAAGGATTTCCAAGCAGCTCCCTACCCACTCACAGCAGTTTCATCTTGACCATGCATCTCCGATCTGCTTACGAGAATGCCTTGTGTAAGGTGCCAAAAAGCCTTACTAAAATCAAGATGCACAGCATACACTGCTTCTTTTCAGCCAAAAAGCCTGTTACCCTGTTGCACAAGGAAAATAGATGGGTCTGACATTGCCTGCTCTTGACAAATCCCTATGCTGCCTCGCTACCTTCCAGGCTTGTACAGGCAGTTTGGTTGACACAGCACAGCAACAGAAAAGGTCGAGCCAGGAGGTATTGAATGTCATTAGAAGAAACCTAAATCATTATGAAGACAGGTGATAAGCAGATTCAAAAAGGCACTCCAAGAGACAGTCAAGAAACGTTTACAGAAGCTGCATTTTGAGCATTGGGAGAGCTGATACAAGACGACTGCAAGAGTCGGTAGAGGAGACTGATGTAGAGTATCATGAATTATAAAAGGATGATTCAATACTCTTTGGGGGAATTAGGACATATGGCTTTCATTAAACATGCTTTAGAGAACAGTGAGGAAAATTTTTACATGTTGCAGAGTTTTTTCCTTTGAATTTGCGCTGGACTTTGTCTTTTTTTTTTTCCTAAACATTCTAGCTACTGCCATTTGTTTAAACATCAGATATTAAAAAAACCCACAAAACAACAAACAAACAGAGAAGAACGTATTTATCTAAATGTGTCAGGAAACTGTACTCTCCGAGGTGCCTTTAATTCCTCTCAGTAAGTGGTAATGAAAGGCCAAACACAGCAGATGTATTTTAACAACACAAATACATAACCTCCTCCTCATCTTTTTCTTTTTTTTTAGCATAATCAATATCAAATATTTTATTTTTTGATGAGATGACAGTTTTCAACTGTTGTAAAAACACCAAGATAGTGGTAGCTACGATGTTAGCCTAAGTCTTTCCAGACCCACCCTCAAATGGCACCATATGTGTAGAAACTGGTGTTAAAATATTTACTTGGTTAGCTTGGGATTTTTCTTTTATTTATATTCTATATTTATTCTGTTAATGGTCTAAATTGAACTTTATGTAAATAGAAGGCACACCCTAAACTCCCTCTAAAACAATTATTTGTCATGAATTAAAAAAATATATTCCTGATAAAGTACAAAGCATCATAAGAAAGTTCTCATGCACATATTTTTACTATTTTTAAGTAACACAGTTAGAACAATCTCCATGGAACTGAGACACTGAGTCCTAGAATACATTAGACAAATTGTGCTTACAGATATTTTTCTATTTGAAAAAGCACCTTCTCTTGAAGTACTTGGCACCACCACATAAAGGAAGGTAGGTTCAAGAGCCAATAGAATTCTTTCAGTGCCACTAGAACACAGTTACACTGAAACATGAAGTTTGGTTTACAAATGTTGCCATGTCCAAGACTAGCTTCTACTAAGGGGATCTTTCCATAGATTAAGGACTGGATAAAGTCCTAAACCCTGCATACTCTGGAGAGCTCTTTTCCATGGGCAATACCCACAGATCGCATTAAGACTGCATTCCAAACATCACGCATGTATACATACATCTCTCTTACAGCCATATATGACAGAAGCATCTGGGACTTTTTCCTTACAATAGGATGGCNCCATTCTAAAGTTTTGATAGAACTTTGAGAAGAAAATACTTCTAACAGATTCTGGACTCTAAGAAACAGTTTTTTTTGAAGATGTGTGCAAAGAAGATAGTTTAGTATCAAGAAAAGTACTAGTTTTCACATAAAGCAAGAGGATCACAGTGTTCACAGGATGTGAGAGGGACACCAGAAAGATATCTGAATTTTGGGAGAAAAAGGTACATGCTTATGAAGATTTCTGGAACAGTGCTGGTGGAGACAGTAGCATTACAAAGTTCTCGTCAGACAAACAGGCTGTCTATATTGTCTGCTGGCTAAAAGAGGCAAATACATTTAGAGATAAGGATTTCACTCCGTGCTATGTATGCCAAGTGCTTTCTTGGAAGATAAGTCATGTCAAGTTCCTACATCTTGGCTTCTTTATCTGTAGTATGAACATACTAATCCACACCCAGTTTTACGAGAGTTTTGCAGTGCAAAATAAAACAGCAAAACAAAATGTTTCCCTTGCAAGGCAATACATGACATTATTCAGTGCATGACGTTTCTGTGATGCTCCCCTATGCTCTCATTCCCCTCTGAGCTGTTAGCCAGTCCCCGTCAGATTTGATGAAGAACAGCAGCGTCAGATAAAGCCGGTTTCTCAAGTGTCTCCTAAGTCAGTGATGGAGTAGATGAAAGAGATCCTGTTATTGCCATCCCTACAGAGCAAGGAGAGCCCAGGCATTACATTGTGTTTTGTTTCACTTTGTTTTGAGGGGAAGTAGCCAGAAAATGCTGATCCCTCCCACTGGCTGTCCCAGAGCAGCAGTAGTGTGTGCTGTGTCTCTAGTCAGCAGCACAAAGCAGGGATTTTGAGACAGCAGAAGCAGAGGAGCATAAGACAGGAGAATGTGGGGTGAAGTCCTACCATGGCAGCCCCACGGTAGCCCCCTGGGCCAGCAGGAAGGCTGGCTTGCTGCTGAGGGATGACCTCTGCAACAAATCTGTAGCACAGCAGGACTCACATTCCCACTGCTTTCCCTGTGTTTCGTAGTGGAGAAAGGCACCAGCACTTGTGTACTTGCTAGCAGCAGTCCTGCTCCTCCCCAGCAGGTCCCTCATCCTCTCCCCCATAGCAGCCTGAAATGGAACAGCAATCAGCCTCACAGAGCTTGATAACCCTCATCATGCCAAGGAAGGGAAAAAGGTGCAGAGGTGCTGGAAATACGCTCTGCCATTTGAGAAAGGTTTCCTGTCAGTTGCTGGTCTCCGCAGAAGCATATGTTTAAACACACTACCTAGAAGACTGCTATTTTTAGGTCACTGGTGCACTTCAAAGCACTTCCTGTTCAGAAAGTCACACCAAAAGTAAAAGGGGAAAATGTAATGGCTCTTCTGCCCCCGAGCACCCCTTGCAGAGGCCATCCCAGTGCAGCTCCGTGGCAATTTCCAGAGAAACTGCACACTCAAGTGACTAATTACTTAAAAATACAGCATTCCTCGGGGAGAAGAAGTTTTAAATAAACCTGCAAAATAGGTAACATAAGCACACAGCTAATTTTTACATACAGGAGGAAGAAGGGGGGGAGGGAAAAGGACGCAGGAGGATGGAAGAATTTAGCACAAGAATCTGTGTTCTGGTCTTGTACTAAATAGTTCCAGCTTTGATCTAAATTTAGGCAATGAGCACTTCCTGTGGGAGACCGTCTTCCAAAGCTGAAGAATTTTTGATGCTAAATATTTTCAGTGATTTTATAATTGGAGTAAAGTGGTTATTTGTTTAAAGGTCTGGCCTTCAGCTAGATAAATGCTTACATTATTTTATACTCCCCATCATTTCCTCTCCTACTCCATGTTGGATTTCTCTTGTTTATTCAGCTTCAGGTTTCACTGCATTTTAAATATGTTCTAAAACTATTTAAAACCAACAGGAACAACAAAAGCCCCTCTGTCATTACCCAGCAGCCTTACACGGCTGCTGTGGGCCTGGCTTCTCCTTGCCTCAACACCAAGCAGGCCCCAGCACTTCAGCCCTCACCACTCCTTCACGGCTCCTGCAGGGCCCCAGCTCTTGGCCCTTCCTGCACCTCCAAAGCCCCTTTTCTCTCAGGAGAGAACTTCTGTCTTCAAACTTTAAGACAAGCCAATACCTCCACAGTCCACACTCCAGCCCCCCAAATCCATTCCCTGACCTCAGAAACATGAAGCCTAAAAATAAAAAATGAACAGACTATTCATTTCACTGAGTTCGTAATGTTGGGGACCCAATTTTCAAATGCTTGAGGTTGGCAATACTTGAAGAAACTGAAGCCTCTTTCTTTCAAGTTAATCTTATGTTTGCATGTTTGCATTTAGGGTGAGACGCAACCTGCCTATCTTTAGTCACGAAGAAGTAAGGGACCTCATTGAAACTCACTGTATATGCTACCATTAGCCAACAGAAACATCACTAGACAGCAGCTTACCTTCACTTTAATTCTTTTAAAATGTTTATTTTTGGAGAGCGAACCATCTGAAGGTCATGATTTTGATCTACTCAGTTACTTACATAGATATAATTTTTTTGGTGATTACTAAATCCTAAATTCTTGTGCAGTATCAAACACAGACGTTTGATGGATTTATGCTTTCAATCCAGTGTTATATTAGATAATGCCATTGACTTCAATGTGTAGGATCTGAACTAAGAAATAAAATTAATTAGATATGTTTACAATAGCTTGCTCTAGGCAGTTTAGCTGTGAATTTCTTTATATCCATGTTTTTCTAGCCTAGAAAAGTATAAATTCTCACTGAGAGTCTGAGCCCTCCTTCTGCAGGCAGTAACAAAATATTAGCTGTATTCAGAACTAAACTAATATCCAGGCTTGAGGATTAATCCCTGCAGAAATTAGTATAACTTGATTCAGTTTCCTCCTAAAGCACAGGAAGGATTTAAAAACCACAACTGACATAATAGCAATAGCTATCAAACTCTATTGAAAAAGAATTAAAAAGCAACCTTAGAAAATGCGTGGATAACTAAAATTTGAACAATGCTTTGTCCACACTGTATTGGCATGTTTGGCTCCTGTTTTGTGATTATGACCATTGTTGAAAGAACTATCTACTGGTTAGAGACTGCTGAAAGAGAAAAGGGAAAAGTGAAAACAAACAAACAAACAAACAAACAAAATCCAATGCCGTGATATAGAGCTCAGAACATTTTTTCTATCCCTCCTCAAAATACAATACAGAAAATACCAAGAATTATGGATTTATACACACACAATACAAATACAACATATTCACAAAAATAAACAAGCCCAAACCCAGTCCACACGTTAAAAATTCATAATATTTTAAAAGTGAAGTCTATGGCTATGAACGAGAGTCATGAAACATTTACACAGTGTATGATCTGATCATGATTTACAAACTGAGGCTTCATGCACAGGGCACTACCTAGGGATTGATGACCAGCTGGGAGAGCTGGTAGCATAGGACAAAGCCAAGGATCACTAATTCCATCTAGTTATAAACTCTCCAGAAAATGCCTTATTCTAAAATTGATATTGTAATTACCCAGCTTATAAATAAAACAAACAACAATACCAAAGTGCTAAACAGCTTCTGCAGCGTCACCTTTTCCTGCAAAGCTCTGAAAACAGGAGCATTCTGGGCGACATGAATGTAGGGCATTTTGGAAATGAATTCAGCACGAAGGCATTGAATCGACGTATTTAGCTTGGCCCTAACAACATATAGTTCATTAGTATGTTGGGTGGTACAACAAAAAGTCTTGCACAGAACCCTGAGAAATTCTGGATGCAAAATGAAATGTATTGAGAGAAATTAAATGCACTGAACAACTAACCATCCATGGGGGCTGAATATAAATAAAACTAGTTTAAAAAGTAAAAAAAAAACACACTCCCACCACTGAAAAATAATTGGCATAGAAACAAGGGAAGCCTATTTGCCTTGATTTTAATTTGCAGATTAAGTATAGCACAAGGACCAGTGATACCAAGGTGGTATCAGTCCTTACAAAGAGCTCCTGTTTTTCAGCATGAACCTGCTTTGCACAGGAGAAGTGCAGTTTGCTATGCTGGGCTAGGCCACGAGCCCATCTAGCTGTGCAACAACAGCTCGCGGGAAAAGCTGTCACTAAGCACCACTCAACAATTGCCAGTATTTCTCTTAGTCTGACTACCAGCTGGGAAAGGTTTCCCAGCTTTCGGTTCCTATGTCATCCCCCTGCTCCCAGGCAGAGCCTGTCACTCACACAACTACTCTGCTCCTCTGGACAGAGCAATGACCACACTCTACAAATATAAACTGGAAAACTGAATGAAGTCCTGATTTCAGAATGTTGGATTTCAAAAGACAGATAACAGTTTACTTATAAACAGCCTCAAGTGTCAAAAAATTACCAGCTGGAGAAGCTTGAAAAAAATTAAAATGGAGGGAATGCAGATCTGGAACATCTGATTTACACACAATGCAAAGATTTGCTTACCTGTTCATTAGGCTCAAAGCTTATCTCTTCTTTTTCCGTCCTCATAGCTATTAACTTTGTGCTACCGGAAGGGTCTGTCTTACTGTCCAACCGCTCCAGTTTTGGGGGTATGTCTGGTAAACCAATATCTTTAGTATCATCTTTATCTAGCAAGTAGCGAAGTAGTGCATTATTATTCTTCTTAGGACTCACTGGCTCCTGTTTAACAGTCACCTCCGAACCAGGAGCTGTGCTACTGGACTCCTGATTCAGTTCTTTTCCTGTGGCCTCTGCTGTGAGCTTGGCCAAATCTACAGGAGAACTACTGTCCTGCAATAGTCTGTGCAAAATTTTATGCTTCTCCTTGAGCGAGGTTCCGTGTGCCGAACCAGACCCAGGTAACCCTCCCGTGGAGTCCTTGCTGACATCTCCCATGGTACTGGACAAAGGCGAAGGCTCCATCTGATCCGATTTGGTGGTCAGCAACTGTAAGAGCTTTGTCTGGCTTTTTCCATCGTGCAGCTTATTCTGTCCATCAGGTCTCTCGCCACTGACAACTGGCGGCATGCTGCTCTCACTGTTATCTTTCTGCTCTCCTGAATGGCAGCTGCTCTCTGCTTGTCCAGTTGTACCTTCTGATTGCTCCCCATAAAGTCCAAAGCAGTCTTTAGAGTCCAGGCTTCCCATCTTGCTTAGCTGGGGAGGGTTCATATTCACAGGGGAATTTTGTAAATTTCCCATTTTTAGGTCAGGTGAAGCCAACGACGATCCTAGAGAAACTCCATGGCCCTCACTGAGGGCCTGAAGGGCGTTCAGGGAACTGTTGGTGTAGTTATGGCTATTTCCTGTGCTGCTGCAAACTCCCACGGGTGAATGCAAGTTTCCTGCAGGGGAGAACTGACTAGGTGGGATTCGAGGACTGCCTGCCACTCCAGGGCTCACGCGATGCCTTGGGGAAAGCATAGAGTTTGGCTGCCCTGGGTTCATGCCAGGGCTGCTTTGTGAGGGGCTATTCATTTTTAGTGCATAGTTACTACCCTGAGGAGTGGATGCTTGGATGCTTGACACATGGTTCATTCCCCCTGAACCACCAAACCTGCCTGCTGGCATGCCCATTTGTTCCTTTGGGCCATTTATGGCAAAATTTATATTGCTACTGATGGTCATATCCTGACCTGGGTTCCCACTGCACATGGCCTGATGGGCAGGGCTGCTGGAGCTAATTGGGTTCAATATCTTTCCCATTCCTTGTCCAGTCAAATCCTGATTCATTCCACAGACATTCTGCTCTCTATGTGGCAAGGGGAAGAAAAACAACCCATTAGATAAAATGACAGTGGCCAACTTGCAATTACATTACAGAAAAAGAAACAAAACCCCAAACCTCACTTTAAAATAACACAACAAACCTACAATTAAAAACAAATTGACAATTTGACGGAAGTGAAATGCAACTACCAACATGGCTGTACATTAACACTATGGTTTTTCAGTTGCTCATTAACAAATCAGCAGAATAGAGGAAAAACAAAATTAGATCTCATTTAAATGACAGTCATTAGAAATGCAGATAGGTTATAATTTCAGACTCCCTCCTTTTTATAACTTTCCTTTACAATTCAGCAAGAGCTGACTTCCACAACAGAGAAATATCATCTCAAACATATGACCCAATCAGATATGTGTTTTGCAAGACAGCTGTAGACAGCTGTTTGATGGAGCTTTGAGAATCTCTGAGCTAGCCCTACCACATGCCTGGAGTGGGCCATTTGCCCACTGAGTTCATACTGAAAAAAAAAAGTTTAAAAAGTCACATTTCTACACTGCCAGAGTATGTTGAGATGCCTCCAAAAAAGCATGTGAGCCAAGAGAACTACTGGATGCTACCTCAGAATGGGAGTAGTCTGTTAGCAATCCAATCCTGCACAGATGTTCAGAAAAGGAGGGGAAGGAAAAAAACACACACAGAAGATGAAACTTGTATTTTAGAGATGAAGGGTGTGAGATGGAGGAAACAGAAGAAAGAGACATATACACAGAAAAAAGCCCTTGTGAAAGCACCTAGAGGTCATTTCTCTTTTTCTCAGTATATTTTAATTAGTTTATGGGAGGATGCAATATACTTTTTACTTCTGTGCTAAAACTTTAATCAGAAAAATAAGACCTATTCTCAAATGCTAAAAGCTATAAAAGAGTCATAAGTCAAGTAGATTAGAAAGAAAAAAAAAATTAGGTTCTGAGAAAAATCAAATCAACTCTAGACTTCCAAAAACAAATGCTAATGGAACATTCCTAGTATATATTTTTGATTATATTAAGAACATTCCGACTTGCACAAGATAAGTGCAGATAAACCTTCTCATTTTGCTAAAGCATGAGAAGTGAAAGAACTGAAGCCCACAGAGTACAGAAGCTTGATACTCTTTATCTGTTTGCTTAGGTATAAAGGCAAATGTGAACAACATTAACTGTAAAAAGAGTGGCGGATTTTTAAAATCTTATTACAATTAAGATGATGTCAGTGTTGTCCTTAAACAGCAAGACTATTTGTAAGTACAGTTTTAAACTTAACAGTGTTTTTTTTTTTAAAATTTAGCATTTCATGAAATACCATATATTTTCACCAATTCAGACTAAACAAATTTCAGACAGCTTTTGGTTAGGTTGGTTTCAAAATCTTCAGCCTCTGTAAAATGATTTCAGTTTTAATCACGTTTAGACTTATTTTGTTTTTCTCAAAAAAGTGATACTGTGATTACAGGAAAACAGCATCGCAATTATAATCAGCAAATAAAATTTGAAAAAAATTCTGACACAAATATACTGGTACATGCAATGACTTAATTCAAATTTTATGTTGAATTTCTGAGGTCCATGATAACTTGTTTATTTATTTTATTTTAACTAGCAGTGGTGGCATTTCTCAGAATTGGGTGTGTGAAATCCACTACTCCATACACAGGAAAAGACAAGGAATGAAAAGAGACAAGGAGCTAAAACATGCAGTTTGTCTAAAATACAGTTCTAATAATCGCGACATTCTTTAAGGAAGACCCAGGCCCAACGTTCAACTGACTCTGAACTACAGGAATTTAACTCTCCCAAGTTTTGAAATTTAATTACATCTGGCAAGTTTCTTGTGCTGACTGTGCAAGATACAGGAAATTAAAATGCTGAAATTAAGAATGAGATTATAGAAAATTTTGTATGTTTAGTGGAAGATCTTAATGGATGTGAAAATTCAGCATGCTGCTTGTAATACTGAAATAATCTTTTCCTGCTGTTATACTGAAATAGTCTTTTCCTACTGTAAGTGTTGATTTCAAAAACTTAATTTTGTTTTCATGCTATCAGTTGTAGGTCAACTGAATGTCCATCTATCTAAACAATCTATTTGCTTTGGCAACTTCGTACTTTCCTTCTCCCCCTGCAAAGTGTGAGTGGAACAAACTAGTGAGGATTACCTGTGAAGCATATGCAAGGAGATGACAAGCTGAGGTTCACTAGTAGTCTGAGAACGGATGAGTTTGCTCTTCGTTTGGGCCGAAACTATAGTGCCATCAGACAAGGAAAACCGATAAACAGGACTGAACGCTAGGCCCTGCCTCAGCACTGCAACAAGCAAAACAACAGAAGGGATTAATGAGAAACTATGACACAGGTAGCTTAGTCACTCATGTTCTAAATCCATCAACACTGATACCACAGACACCGCATAATTTTTCAGAAAAACAGGAGAATAATTTTGGAAATAAATAGAAGTGATGATGCACATAAAATAAAGGAGCCAACGTACCACAGAGGGATCAAAGGAAAACGTATGAGGAGTGACAGCAATAATAGGACAGATATTATGAAATACAAATTATTTTAGGAGTGGGTCAAGAAGTCCTTGATGTCCGTATCACATTTCATCAAATGTATGTCTAACTCCCTTTGTTGCTCATACATTTTTTCATCAGTATCACCTACATCAAGATGATTAATTTAAATGCCTTTAGTTTCTAGATCATCTTTTTCCATTAGTGTCTACCTTCTCCTCCTTACTGCCTGCTTAAATTATCTTATAACAGTTACTCTCAATAATTCTTTAGTTTAAAAACTACATAAATCTCTTACATAGGAACAATTAGAAATAAGAACAGCTGGAATAATACATTACTACTATTTAAAGAACAAATAAAAAATATATAACTCAGAAAAATTACAAATACTATTACTTAAACTAAAATTGGGTCTCTGTTACCCTTCTCCAGTATTTAAATAGGACTGCATTTCAGGTTTGGGGCTTATTTCACTGCATGTATTCTGCAGCCCTTAAGTTTTCAATGTAAATCCGAACTTCACCAAATTAAGTTCTTCTAACTCCTGTAACCCTCTGTGACATTCCTTTAATTAAAATGGAAAATCATGTCACAAAAAAGCAAATCTTCATTGATTCCACTGTTGACACTTGGCTACCAGTGAAACAAGACTCATCATTTTCGAAGTTCAAAGGCTATTACATCAGGATTGCAGGTATGGCAGGAGGCAAATACTTTGCTTCAGAATGTTTAGGGAAAACATAGTAGTAAAGCACTACAAATACCTTTAATTTCCCAGTTTTTTCCTACAGAGAAACCAGAGACACTTTCTGTCGTGGTGGTTTTTTTTGAATTAATATTATCATCTGATCTTCATTTCATTGCTTGTTGGGTTTTTTTGGATTTTGTTGTAGTAGTAGTTGTTTTTGTTATTCTTCCTATAACAATGAGACAACACTTTTCCAAGTGTGGCTTTATTAAATAGCCTCTGCTACAGAGCCACCAGATTTTCAGACTTGCAGGACTGGTTGTGATTGCTTTCCTTCCCTGTCCCCCCGCTGTTATATATTGTTCTGCAAGGTTTTAAAGTATTATTTAGGCAGTGAGAAAACAGGAAGCACAATTTAAACAACCAGAGGGGGTTTTCAGAGTAAAAATGTAAAGAAAAACAAAAACCTACAACTGTGAAACAATACAGAGCAAAATTTCACTGTTAGGTATGTCATTGTTTCAGTTTAACCTTTGGGCACCAGAAGGTCCAAAGCTCTTAACTTTAGCATATACCACATCAGGAAATTCCAATACTCAATGCCAACAGGATACGAGTGAAATCTCTACTTAAATCATTTTCCAAACTAATTCTTTAAGCAAACAAGAATGTTTCCGTATTCCTCTTGAGGAAATGCTATTTTTCTGGCTGTGGCCAATAAAAACTTGCCATATATTTTGCCCTTTTTACTGAGAGTTAATTCAAAAGGTTTGTGTTTTTTCTTGTTTATCAAGTTTATACTGATTTTTTTCCACCATAACACTGAATTACATGTAGGAGACTTCTACTTTATTTGTCTCTATTTCCCAACCATAATAAAGACCTAAGAGACTTAAAAAATGCAAGGGGCTCCTCTGTCAAGCGCAAAGATGCTCCAGCCCAAAATATGCCTTGTTTTTCTTCTCTATACTTACAGGGCATGGGAAGGAAACATTTTAGCCATTATTCATCAATAGCGCTGGATCCTTTGCAGCAAAGCAATTCCAGAATTCTTTTTCTCCTCTTCTTATCACTCACTCTTCACTTCTACAAGAAGAGCCTCTTCATTTCAACCAACTTTGCAGTTTATATGACTAGTCTAAGCCTTACCTTCAAAATGATACAGTTCAAACCCCCAGATGTATATTTTTTATCAGTTCACACATAGCTGAGAGAGGAGGCACTCAAACCTCAACACTGAATGTAAGGACAGCTAATTTGGACAGGAATCCTTTGAAGAGGACTGAAGTAAGACATGGCTGGATGCCACAACAGAAACACCTGAATCACATTTGTGCACAGATCCTTAACCTGAAACCGCTCTCTAAATCCTTACTTACTAGAACTTTAATTGCATACTATCTCATTCAACTCTGCTTAAAATCACAGCATAAGGTTGCAAGCTTTTAGCATTCTTAATGTATACACCCCAAAAGCTGTTATATAATATACCCCCATCTTTTTGTGTCCACAAATTCCTAACATGAAGACTTCATGAAAGCAGAACATATTAAAGAATACTTAACTAAAACTGCATGTTTAAGAGGATGTATGTGCTTGTATATATATTCAGTGGAATCATTTGAGACTCCAATTACAATTTAGTTTCCAGCACAGCATACCAGTTGTTTAATGACCATGGCAATGATTTGTTACAGGCCACCTGTAAATTCTGTTCTACAAACATGAACCAAAGACTGATACTCCTTCGTTGGATCTGTTCCAGTTATTCCCTACTGGTTTTGACAGTACTTTCCAGTAGTTTATAAAGGGCTATTTGTTTAGATTTCTGTTGTTAGATTTAACAGTGACAGAGCTTTATGAAAAAAAAAATACCACCCACCGACTACCACAGAAACCTCATGGGGAGCCTGTCACAATGTAGTACTTTCCTACAGCTTACCTACCATAATCTTGACCGAGTAGAAGTGCTTGTGGTGAATCCTATAACGCTTCTCAGCTAGAAACAGTACAACAGTGTAGGGCTCCTGAGTATGAGCACTCCATCTTAGATAATTCACAGTGAGTATTTCTCACAGGAAATGTGGCAGCCCATTTTTTTGCAGAGAAATGGAATGCAGGTCAGTGAACTCAGTGTGTAAGATGAGATTCTGATGAATACCGTGTAGAGAATGGGAAGACAGCATGCAAAGGTCTTGCTTTCTAAAATAACTGCAGTAATTTGAAGATAGAAAGCAACCTCCAATATGGCAGTTATAATAAGAAGGCTAAAACAAACAGAAGAATGGTGCAAAACCTCTCTAGAGAAAACCATCAGTGTTTTAGGGAAATCAGTTAGAAAAGTGACTGCCAGCAGCCCCCGATTGTTCCATGTTGACATAACAAAGAGAACAGAACCAACAGATACATATGGCAAATAGTGTAAATTTAGAAAGTGCTAAAAATATGAAACCTCACCTTCCTGGTGATGCCTCTTGGCAAAAGATATTTCTCCCTCATGCTGTGAATGGAACCTCTGAATACATCTTCTCACCAAATCCTCCCAGCCAGGTTTCATAGCTGCTCGCATGCTACTTGTGTCCAGTGAAGTTATTTTGCCTGAGATTAGATAAAACATTTGTTACAGCAATTTCCCCTTTAAGGAAACAAACAATCAAACCAAAGATATAAAAAACTCCTCTTTCACAATACCTTGTAGATCCTGGCGAGTAGTAAAGCTCTCTGATGAAGGAAGGAGTGGTCTTTCCTTCATTGGAGCTCTTCTTGCAACACAAATCAAGCAAGACTGCAAATCTTAAAGGAAAAAAAAAGTTACCCTAGGAATTTGTATAGATAAGGAAGCTTTTGTTTCTAAAAAGAATTAGAAGTATTTTTAGTATGCTGTTTAATTACTTTTCGACCAAGAATAACACTGCATACCAATGCATAGAACTCAGTGGTTTTACATCTTTACTGTTTCCTACAACATCACAGGAGAGCGTGTTTGCTTTCTTTCAAGAAAAATTATTCAATGGTCAATTATTCAATGGCTCCACCATGGTCCACAGTTACTGGCACACGTTTATGCTACCTCTAGTAGTTCAACTGCTTGAAGGATAAGCAATAAAAAGAATATACTGCATGCACACAAAACACATTTCTTCAACACATTTCATAAACACGCCCCAAATGCTTACTGTCCCCAAATGCTTGCTGCTGAAGGAAGCTGCTTCAAAATAAACCATTTTTATTTATCTGAATGATTAAAATACAATCTGAGGAAATTTACCTGCTGAAGCAATAAATGGTAAAGGAAATGGTGAATCACAATTGTCTTTGCATTCTGAGAACTCAAAATATTGCCAATTTAAACTTTCCTCCCAGTCAGAGACATTCTTACAATTACAGAGATATAAAACCAGGACATCTCACTCATGTAAACAGAGTTGCTCCCAACTTAAACTATTATAACTGAACAAATTGGGTACATGTTAGTGCATACACTCGTAATCCAAGATGAAAGTAAACTTCCACAGTTAAATGAAAAGGAAGACTTACAACTTCTCTATTTTTCAGGATTAGGAGGCCGCTTTACTGACTGCACCAAAACTGCTGTCCTGTAACTATTTGAGATACCATGGAAAGTACTAACACAAATTGAAAGTGGTTATTACCTTCACCATCCTCCTTGAAGGAATTTGGTTGAGAAACAGCAAAGCACTGCATAGTTTCATATTTCTGATGTGCTTCCTGGTTATCATGGCCTTCTTCAGAATCAGCAAGTGGTTTTACCAGCATCCGACAATTAAAGGTATGGCTATTACGCCGAGGAGTGTCACCAGACCAAGATCCCCCATTCACTGAGCAAAGCAAAGATCATACAGTGAGATAAACCTGGTAGCAGTTCTTTCTTCAGCTTAACCACAGGAAACTAATCAAGGTGCTTTGTAAACTGATCAGGAAACAAGCTGATTTAACAACAATATCAGGACCCACACCAGCACATAACAAAGTAATTTATAAAATTCTCATATTTTAAAAGCACTGCTGTCTAAGTTGTACAGCCATCATGTCCTTTTCAAGCAACTTATAATGGCAGCAGTACAAAACCAGAGTAAAATGCTAATTATTAGGGCATGTATGTAAAAGTGATAGACTAGAGTGAAAACCCTACTGGGAAGATATGTTAACTTATGCGCCTGGAAGAAAAAAGGCAGGATGTAGGATCTGTCTGGTGAATTAAAAACTGATTAATACAAAAGAGACAGCAACAGTGTATAAAAATCTGTGTCGAGATTAGAAACAGAAAGAAAATAACTCGTACACATTTTACAAAACCAGGAAGCAATGCAACTGGGAATGTATTGAAACACATAGCATCAGCTACAATGGGAAAGATCGAAGGGATGAGAATGACCTGAGTGCAGCGTTGGATAAAACTTAACCTTAACACAGCGCTTAAGATATGTAAAAAAGGAAACAAAATCCTGCCATGCACAAATATAGGTACTGGACATTAGTCAAAGCAAATTAATGTAACACCACATAAAGAAATAGAAAGGTCATATTTAAAATACTCTTCACTTGCCCTCTTCAGTCATAAAATGCAATAAAGGCAGTAATTTATGGGGCTTAGCCATTAACAGTGTTACATTTTCAATTCTTCAGGGGTTTATAAGTAAAGTCATAAAATGCTGAAGAGAATTACATAATACTTTTTAAGCTGCTGTGAGTAAATGAGTTCTGTACTGACTTTCTCTTTCTTTGTACCTCCTCCAAAAAATAAAATGACGTTAAAACCAGTATTAATATGTATGAAAAAATGGCTGCAACTAACAAAAACAGGTTTCAAAAAGAACCTTAAATGTTGGTGAGACTAAAACCACTGAGATTAAAAATCCAGCATAAGGAACTTTCTGATTTTGCAGAAGATATCCCTCCTCTCTTTAGCCATTTTTAGATTAAGCAGCCTAGATAGAGAGCTGCCTGAGCGAAACGCTGTCTTTAAGTGATTCATTCTAAAGATCCATTTAAAATATCAGTTAACAAAGAAGCCAACTCTGAAAAGCAGAGTGCTTTTGAGAAAAAATACAAATCATTCATACAGTTTATATGACTCTTTAAAAACAGTGTATACGATGAAACCATAAGTAGTGGAAGGACATTAAGGACTAAACTTATGGAAATGCTGATTTATGAAACCAAAGTTAAGTAAAGATATGATAAGAGGAAAACTTACATACCTAAAGATTTTGGCAGCAGGATTTTGACAAATTCATTGTGGTCCCCTACATGCAGGATGCTATATATGCTTGTGTTCATCAGCTCTTCTTGGTTGTACCGTAGGTACTGCGTCACATTCTCCGAAACAAACACAACATTACCTTCTGGGTTCACTACAAAGAAGAACCCATCCAGGGCCTGGAAGGAAAACAAAAAGACAGAGGAAGGGGTGAGGGGTAGAAAGAGAGAGAGAGAGAGACAATCCCAAACAATCAGATTATGAAGAAGATATCCAGAAAATAAATTCTTCCTTCAGAAGACATATCTGAATCTTTCTGCATCCATCCCAGTTCTTACATTCTTGTCATAGCCAAGTACACATTTCATATTGAGCACCTCATCTTACGTATATCAAACTAGTTTAAAAGCACAGAAGGATGCACACCTTGAAATATAATGAAATCTATACATGGAAACAAACAGAAAAACCCAATCAAATAAAACAAAAGGGAAGATGCTGCTACCTAACCGGCTGCCTACGAAGTAAGAAACCTGAACTAGAAGCCAGTTCTGCCTAAACTAGAGCCTGTTCACTCCTCCTTTCAGAATAGGGAGACTGATGCTGAAGCCTAGGAAATCACTGCAGGACTTGCTGACACAAGGTAGCAAGAAATAGAAAAGCTCTCTTGACATCCTCGGCAAGGTATCTTCAGAGCAGTAGGCCCCATGCGGCCAGGAACGCAAGGGCCCAAGGGGTTAAAAAGGAAGAGAAAGGGAGCCCAGTCTGCCCTGCGGGTGGGAGCAGGCAGTGGGGTGTGCAGAGGATCCTGCAGCTTTAGTCCCTGCTCCCAGGGCTGTTTTCATTTTCTTGTTTGACACCAGTTTAATTTCATCATTTCATCTCAGCTCCATGGTACTCTAAAGGACTTACAACTTCTGAGAGGAAGTGTCTAAATTAGGCATTTCTTAGATTATGCTGATGGCTTTCCCTCTTATCTTTTGTGACAGTGACAGCCTGGCTAAAGGATTCTTTCACAGATGATGCGCTCTCTGAAACATAACCCAAATATTACTTCATTCCTACCTGATTGGGATAAAGTAAAAATATGAATATGGGGAAAACCTTCTCGTGCAAACTTTCTTTTTCTTAAGATGCAAGCTAGAAACATTTCAGAGCGTGCCCCTCTTAACTATATGTCATGTGAGCAGATAAAGAGGATTTAAAGCAACAAAGCTTTTGATCTAAGCATTCAATTAACAATTAACCCCTGCAGCTTTGCCTGATTTATTCACCTCTCTAAAGGGTGGTGGGAAATCACTGAAACAGCTGTTAGCTCACATTTCCATCTCAAACCAGAAAATACTATATTGTATCTCCAGAGACAGAAGGAAAGCAGAAAAACTGGTAAACTGTGATTTATCAGATTTAAAAGTGAGTGGATCCATACTAAACCTGAACTCAGCTCACTGCAAAACAGTCTAACAAGGAGGAGCAGCCACGGCAAGCGTACACAGGCATGTGGCATTTTCTGATATGACCAAACTTGCTTATGATACAACTTCCATGCTGGTGTTAACAGGCAGTTCTCAAGTTCTCAGGCTACAAATGCCTCTTAAAAATACTGCGGGCTACAGAGCAGTTAGCTGATCCTGACAGTGCAAAGGAGAAGGCCAAGGAAAGATCATATTTCTGTCCTCAGCCACCTACCAGAGGGACAAAAAGACGACAGAGCCAGGCTCTGTTCAGAGGTTCACAGGGGAAAGGACAAGACACAGTAGCCATGGGCCGCAACACTGGGATCTTCATGGAGATACAAGTAAAATAAATCACCATTAAGGTGCTCAGATATGGAGAAGGGCTGCACAAAGAGGCTGCAAAAGCTTCCCCAGAGACATGAGCCCTCTGCCACCTGCTTGAGCTGGACCTGCTCTGCAAGGGAGCTGGGACTCCACAGGGCCAGGGGATTCCCCCCTGCTACATCAGGCACCAATTCTGTTCATGGGGACAGTGAAAGCACAGTATGCAAAGTGCCTGAGCTAATGATGGCCAAATGCTTTGTTGGTTCTGTTGTTAAAATACAAAATAATAAGGCACAAGTAAATGCACAAGTATATACTTTTCTTCTAAATGAAGATAATCTAGGTCTTTTGTCTTCTGTTAATTGTCACAGATTCTAATCTCTGCCTTGGCATTTTGTTGTTTTGTTTCTGGTCATCCTTGGTTCCTCCTGCCAGTTCACTTTCTGTAGCAAGCTCCCTCCTTTCCATGTGCTTTCCTAACATCCACGCCACTTTCCTGCTGACTAGCATTTGGTTTAACTAATAGTGATTTACAGGATTCAATTAATTGAGGTTCCCATGTTATTTTCTATCAGCATCTCTGCTACAGATTAGTGCCTTAAACTGCAGTTCACCACTGCCCGAAGATGAGGGAAGCACAACCTCCTCGGTTTGGTCCCCTCCACACCACAATCCCTTCCCCTCAGCAGCACTGAGGATATACAGAGCTGAGTTGTCCAAAAACTAATGCAAGAAGAAAAAAAAATCAGATGCTTGCCACATCAGTCCCCTGCACTGGCCCACCATGAAACCACACGGCTTTTAGAGCTGGCAGAAGGGTGTGGGTTTGGCCGAACCACTCTGCTGGCTGCAGTCCACGCTTACATCAATTCAAAGGGATTGCGAAAACCAAAGCCAGAGCAGATGTTTATCGCAGTCCTAAGAAGACTTTCAAAGGCAGAGAGGGCAAGAAAGTGATTATTGGTTACTAGCATCCCATAATAATCCTCAGTTTTTCCTACTCTTTCCTCCTACGCCACCTTCTGTGCCAAGGAAGTGCTCTGGACTGCTTCCTCACAGCTGCTGCTTGGGCCCAGAGCAGCACAGGCAGGGGAACACGCCTTATGGGCCAGTCTCCCATTTCTTTCCATTCAGAGGCAAAAGCAATCACAAAATAATCTTTTAGGTAAGCAGTAGGCTTTTGAGCAAGTTAATGCACCAAGCCACTTAAACCTTTTAGAAGCTTCCACTTTTGCAATGATTTCTTAATTCTGTTCTGAGATGCATTCCATCGCAATAAACAAGTAGAACAATAACAAAGGCCAGCACACTCTTCTTTAGAGCTATTGGTACAATGGGGGAACAAATAATGGGCAACACACTGGAAAAGAAAACAAGATCAGATATTATTTTAGATGATATACTGGAACAGAAAATAAATTTGTGTTCTTTTTGAGCTCTTGACAGCTCTCTTGACTATTTTTCACACTCTCTCCGTATCTACTTTTTCTGCTTTAACCAAGAAATATGTTAAAATATCGCTCAGAGGCAGCTGCCTGATGAATTTTACTCACTTTCTTCAGCTGGAAACACTTGCTAGTTTGAGGATTCTTCAGTTTTATTCTTTAATAAAAACAGACAATTACGTTTCTAAACCAAATCAAGTCAGAAAGTGTTCATCAGCAATGCCATTTTTATTGCTTATATGGCAATGGAAAAAGAGTAGATTTTTGAAGAGGTTGTATAAAGGGGTTTTGTGAAGATGAAATAACTTAATTGCATTTCCTTAAAGAGATAATAATACAAAAAGTATCTGTAGTCTTTTCACAGCAAACGTGTAACAACTTTCAGTCCTTTTAAGTTTCTTATTGCAAGAGGACCACAGTTTATTAATTTAGTTCCACAATCTTTCGTTGTTAATATGCAATGGTTCTACTGTGAAGGAAAAATAAACTAAATGGAATAAATGAACAGGCGGGTGATTGTATGTGTGATGCTTGCTGCAGCAGCCAATCATCTAAGACAAGCTAGGAAAAATAATCTTATCCTTATTTTCCCTGAGACTAAAACAGATTCTTACAATTAAAGTAATGTGAACTGAAAAGATAAATTTTAACATAGTGATGTAAGAGATGAATGTTTAACTTCAACAGCAAAAGCAACAACATTCAATTCAGGGAGCATGTATAATAAATATTAAATTAAATCAATTAATTTGTTACTACAGCTTTCCAAAGCTGAATGTTTTCACTCCAGCCTGTCTAATCTTCCTTATGTTTAGTAGTACGATTTTGGAGCCTTTATTTCTTATGTGATACAGGAATAAAACTATGTTTTCCTCAAACAAATCAGGAAAAATAACACAAATACTTAACACTGATAAAACATGCATCTTGCTACTGAAACATTCAGAAATGATAGAATAATTATACTTCAGCTAAAGTTGGTTACTTTAGCTAGATTCAGGCATTGTGTTTTATTTTATCTGAAGTAACGTTTATTTGTCTTACGGATAAAGCTCACAGTCAGAACAGGAATAAACAGCTTGCAACTGAGCTTATGCAGATAAAGCCATAGCACCAAAGGACAGTAGAATACAACATTAGGATCCCAGAAAATATACCTACACAACACTACTATTACTGCAATGAGAAGCTAGGTTTGAACCATGCAGCACTTTCATTTATCAAAATAACAGCTAGAATCAGGCAGAAATCTTAACTAAACAAACTGAAATACATATCCTGAAGAGCTCTCCTAGATTACTTTCATGTGCTAGAGGGAAAAGAGTAAACCTGGAAATGCTGAAATGATAAATCATTACAACCATACAGCAATGACATGCAATTTTAAAGGAAGTATTATTCATGTGTGTACTACTGTATCTGTAAGTCAATGTTAAGGTACGGCAGCTCTTCCAAATTTGTCATGGTTTAGCATGAATAAAACGCACATACGCAGAGCCCAAGACTGTATAATAAAGCAGCTGAATTATCTCTGTTTCTCCCAACCCTGAGCTAAAGAGAGTTTCAACACCGAACCCGAAAGAAATACACTGCCTGCTCATAAATCCCACAATCTTAAATAGCCAGGGTGGCTTGTATCGCCTGACCATTCTCTTACAGCAACCTCCAACTGCACTGTTTCACTTCATTTTACACCGCTCTTCATCCCAACTGGCTTAAATAAAGGAATTTCATGCTCTTCACCTCAAGCATCATTGGTCCAAGTGCATCCTTGTCGATGACACTCTGACCCGTAGATGACACATCTGCTTTCTGCACTTCATCTTCATTAGCTGCTGCTGCTTTTTCTGCAATAAAGAAAACCATGTATTAAATGCCCGAGCACTGATTATGAAGTTACACAGAAAGAGATCACAGAATATTGAGACTCGAATGAAACAGTTACAGTGCAACAATACTGAATAATATACGATCATGACTGAACAGAAACATATCTGGTATATTTGCTCCTCAGTTCTGAAATCCGAAGATGCAAATCATTCCTGCTTTTTCTCTGCTAGACATTTCAAATTACGAAATGAAACTCTGGTCAAAGACAAGGACTCCTTAGGAAGGTGCAGAGCAAATGGCCAGCAGTAAGGTGTGTTAAGAACTGATCCAACAGAGTATGCAGAGCTCAGGGCTGCACGGTGATTCCACAATCACCGTATTCAGAAGCAAAAACACAAGTCTGCACTTAGCTGTTTGACTGCTGTGAAAGAGTGGACTCGTTTCTGTTCCCAGGCCTCTGCCCACATTTTTACTATCACATCCTTTTCCAGCCTTGTTTACCAGTACATTATTAGAAGTGCGTACAATTTCAAGTGCTGCACTTGAAAATTACAAGTGAGAATGATTTAAGGTTTCTGGCATACAATGTCACATATTGCAATGAGTAATAGACGGTATCACAGATCATACCTGACTCCAAATGTAAGGGACATTCATACATACTGGAACTTTCACATCAAAAGGGTTTATAATTCCTAGCAGGTAATGGACTGTATTAATTTTTCTCTTCTAAGAATGATATCAATTTTTAAGGGAGAAATAATAAAAGTAATAATAACGCTATACTAAACACATATTCTACGTACATTGTAAGTTAATGAAATGAGGAATTTTTTCGTTCTAGCTCTATACACAGAACAACATTCTGTTATTGTTTTTCAAGTAATTATGTAAAAGGGCTATGCTGAAATCTAGGACAACAAATTATTGGAGTTTTTTAAATTTTGAATATTATGCAATAGATTATTTTAATAAACATGAAACCCCATTGAAATTATGGTAATGAGAATTTACTCCTACATTGATAAATCATTGACTACATGATTGAATAAATGAAGATTCACTGTAGGAATTATTGAAAGTTCCATGTGCAGATGGACCAACATGCCCTTGCAAACTCACTCTCAGTGAAAATTAAAGCATTTGTCATATAAATTAAAATGTATCCAAATGTACAGGATCTCCCACTGCCCCAGAGCTGCAATACCGCAGCCAAATTTCCTTGCAGCTCTTTCCTTGGCAGAGGTTATAAGGTCAGTGTGATTATACACTGCTTAGACATAAAGCAAAGGAACAGCTTCTGAGAACCCCTGGATGTTTTCCTGTCAGTGATCGCTGGCTGGCAGTGGGGCTTTGGTCACTCAGACCACCTCATCCTGGGTTTCTGATGTTTCCTGCTTTCATGAGAAAAGAGTCAGGAAAATCTTAGCTGTGTTCTCATGGTATGTTCATATACAATATGACACCACTGTGAATAATGAGAAAACAAGTGCTCTGAAGAGGGGCTGTTAAGACTATTGGATAGTTTAAGTCACTTAGATTAGAATAATTTGATAGAAATAAATGCTACAAATAAATATAACCCCTTTCTCTGCCAGTTTCACCAGGATTTATATTTCTGGTTTGCAGTATGCCCCCCCCCCCCTCCCCTTTTTTTTTTTTTGGCAAAAGACAGAGATTAGGTGTAAGGAAAATAAATTGAACAGTCCTTTATATACTACAATACAGAAAAGTTGGCATCACATGATGATACAGTACTCAAAACATGTTCTAAAAATTGTAAATCAGTTCTGAAAGATTCTAAAAATAGGGCTGAGCTTTCAATAAAGTCAGCAACGATACTTGTTTCCCATCTATTCCTGGTATCATAAAGCGATCCCTGGTTTCACACTGCAAAATACTATAAGGGATACGGATGCCACCTCCCTGCTTTCATCCCTTCACCACTGCTCCATTGATAGCATCTCGACTACCAGGGAGCATGGGATTATCCTGCACGCGCTGTGACCACAGGGACTGCAGATCTGGCACAGCAATGGCATGTGAGCATGGTCACCACATGGCACATCCTGGCTTTATAGATTTACAATGGTGACTTTTACTGATTACTTTTCACATAACACGAAAGATTCGCTGATGATTTTTTGCCACCGTTACAATCGCAGAGTTCAGATCAATCACAAACAACACATCTATATACAAAAAAAATCTCTCTATTTAAACAAGTGCTCTCTTTTATGCACAGAGGCAAGGCTTTACACAAATAAAAAGGTTTTAATGACTTTAGTGGTAATTAACATAGAAACTGCAGCACCAGGTCAGAGCAAGGACCCACCACAGCCAGTCTGTGAAAGCAGTTGCTTTCCCCTCGGGTTCCCATTTCTCCATTTCAACCCTTGGATCCGTGACCACTTCTGTTCTATCATCAGCTGCCCCTCAAAACCTTTCCGTTTCCTCATTTCCTTTTCCCTTAGCCAGCCTTTTCCATAGAGGGCCCAACCCGACAGGATCAATAACTACATTGCTTGCTACAAATGGAGAACAAAACTAACAAATGGAGAAAATATGAAGATGCTGTTTAGACATCACCTACCTACCTGCCAGTGACAACATACACTACTCTCCACACGACATTTGTTCAGGTGCTACAAAAAGCATCATAAATCGCAAGTGCTCCCAAATGATGGACTTTATAATTGGATCTGTGACTTAATTGTGTAAGAAGTTAGTGGTCAGAGAGCTTAGAATAGGCTACATGTTCAGGCCGCAGGTCCCTGTACATTTATTTAAGCTGTATTGTATAGAAAACTGTGGCCTCAGACAGCCTCATAAAAGCAAGTCCGGCAGTAATTTATGTTGCTGTTATGAACAGCAGCTGCTGATAATGCTCAGCAGTGCAGTAAATTACCCAGTTTTGACCAAACTACAAAGCCCCTCCTGAAGGCTTGCTCAGCACACACAGGAACAGCACGTGCAAAGGCCGCCAGTGCCGCAGTCCTGGCGGCCGGCACAGGGAAGACCTCAAAATGCCAATTGATACAGCAATCCTGCACATGGAGCTATAACTCAGAACAAGAATTTGTTGCAGGAAAGTTGGAAAAGAACAACTGATTAATGAGTTTCTAGCGCTGGCAACACTCACGCATTTAATCACAAGTTTGTATTTTTTGCGTTTATTAACATTTCCAGCTTCTGGAGTCAGGTAGTGGTGCAAAAATTTAAAGTTTGCTTTTCCTTTTTCCATTTCTCCCATCTTTTTTAGGTTGACTAGAGGGCCTAAAAACAGATCACAAGCACAGAGAGTTTATTATTTCTGCATTAGATGAATGATTTCTGAATGCCACGGGCCAGGAAAGGAGCTGCAGAGGCTCTCGAAAACCTTTTTTCCAGCCCCACGGGGAGCAGTGGCATTACGCTGCGACTAACCACCACCGCCAGATTTTTCCACTGCAGCCACATAACACGGCCATGCTGCAACAGCTTTGTCCCTGTTATAAACCACTGGGAAAACATCTCCATGTATCCCCTGAGCAAAGCAGCACAGCACAGAGCAGAGATTCAGCAGCATTTGCATGACAGTGGAGAGGGATTGTGAATTGGAAATGTGGTCCATCCATGCCTACCAAGGACCAAGTGTGCTTTACCTAAGTTACGATGGAATAAACTTCACGTGTACTAAATAATTACTCGAACCAGTCAATTAACAGTTTAGCCTAGAGAGCAAAAAAATTAAATAAAACAGAAGTGCCCTTGAGAGAGATATTACAAAGAATATATACAACCAATTGTGTAGCATTTTAGTGATGTGTGTAATTTAGACTTTCAACTGTGGATATGTTTACAATTGTATAAGCAGCAATATACTAAAATACATATTAATATTTTCAGTTAGGTATTTTCCTACTGTTTACTTTTCTATGTTAATATGCAGATTGAAGAGGGAAAAAAAAAACCCTTCCCAAACATTTTCTGGTAAATTTGTCAGTGGGAAAGACTTGAGCTTAATTTGAAGCTCCTTTCAGATTCTGAAAGCAAACCTTTGTGAAATCACTTTAGTTTAATAGAAATTCCTAAATCAGTGGAAGAGAAGCCAAAAGCAATAGTTCAAAGCCTCCTGCTACATTTAAACTCAGGAAGCTTTCCTGACTTTCTGTCCTCTGGTTGCCTCCCAGCCCAAGCTCTCTGGGCTCTCACTGGATTCCTGACAGCAGGCTCAGAAATGCTGTTGACAAGCATCACCTCTTCTTGGTTGGGTTTCAAACCCTCCGTTCCTACAGGTGGGCAGTCAGGGTTGGCAGGACTACCCAACCCAAAAAGCTCTCTTTGTCCCTATCCATGCTCCACTCCAACTTAATGAAACCAACTACAGAAATATCTTCCCCTTGCCACTGCAAAACAAAAATGTGTTTTCAAAGTAAAGAAGAAACCTTTCTAAAGAACAATCCCTCTTTAGGGACTATGAAAAGATGAAGCATACTCTGAAAGAGAAAGTTTGCATCAGCATACATTTGTAATCGCAGAAATACTTAAGGTTCTTCACAGAACAAGAGGAGCAAAAGAGAAAGATCAGTAATGCACTGAGGACGGCAAGACTCGTGTTCTGCAAATTGATGAGGAAAGAGGTCAAGAGAAAAAAACTGAAGCAGCAGACTTGAATTTAGTATCCAATACTGTTTAAAACAGGTTTTCTCAGATGCCGTATATAATTCAGGTTCTTCATAATTTTTTGGAATTACTACTCAAATGCTATACCCATCTGAAGTCATATAACCTCATTTTATAGCAATAGGTAAAAAATGTAAGCAAAGAGATTTATTAGAAGAGATACTAGAAAGTTCAGTTCTGCACATTAGAATAATCATACAAATGAAGAAAGAGCCTTATAATATACAACAGTAGTGGCAACATCACTTAAAAGTGACTGTAAATGCTATATAATGTTTAAACATGCAATTAAATTTTACAACGCAACTGTCTGAAAAACAACTAATCTTCTTCATTTTTTTCAGCCAACCACTTTTGCCTCACCTCATTCATATTTGTGTGTGTTTACCCTGTGTGATCCTTGTGACCTCTCCTGAATTGCTGTGCAAAGGTAAAATGCAAACAAACAATCAAGGGAATAGTAAAAGTAACTGGTCAAAGGCAAAGTCAGATACAGTATTAGAAAGTAACGTTAATGTGTCATAGAAAGAATTTAAAAAAAAAGGGAAAAGAGCAAGCCTGTACTGGGTAACGAGAGCGGCTTTGCATCACGACACGTGATGCAGCACAGCCGCGTAAGCTGTTCTGACGCCTGGTTAACCGCAGGGAAAGCCGCCGTGCCTCGGAGAGCTCACTGCCCGCGCACATACACGCCCATCAGCCGGTTCCCATTGCCTCAGCACAAGTTGGCTTTTCTCCCCAAAACCAAGCAATTTCTCAAAAGACTAGTGTCTAAGAAACAGCAGCTATTTCAGTAATCAATTTTAAGACCGGCTTATCCCATGCCTATGAATAAAGTTAGCTGCTATTTTCGGGCGGTGATTATGCGGTGAGGTTGCTCTTTCATCACACAGCGTCCATCTGTCCAGAGCGAGGCAGCCATCGGGCTCCTGAACGCATTTTTCACTCAAAAACTATAGATCAAGTCCCATGGGAAAAACTATGCAACATCTCAGGAAGATTTTAGGAGGTAAAACAAGGGAGAATTATGCATCTGCACTGAACTAAAAATAGAAAAGCTGCCATATGGCTCTGTGAAGCCAGCAGCACGTTCTTATTCATTAGGAAGCATTCTGCTAACATAAAAACACAAGGCCTTCCTGTGCTCTCCAAATGTGTTTATCTTTTCAACATTAATGCACGATATATCATCAGGCTGCTGAAATCTCCTGCAGTGCATATTAAAAAAGCACAGCTGCACTTTTTCTCAGCGCATCTATTCAGTGTGAGCCTTCTCCGAGCAGGGCCGGGCCCAGCTCCCTGCCACACAGCCCTCCTGCGACAGCCCTCCTGTGACAGCGCTTGGCTCCCCTGCAGGTGGGAAGGGTCTGGCCCAGCCCCAGCACTGCTCAGCACACCCGTGGGGTTTAGCTTCACACTTCCACTGCTGGTAGAAGCGTGCTGACGTGGCAACAGCCCCTGTGGATTAGGCTGAGAGACATTGGGAAGCTGTGGGCTCAGAGAGTAACAGCACTTTGGGCAGGGTGCAAGGGTCCCAGAAGACACCTGCTCCACCTTCCTGCTGCCCTGGTGTCAGCTGGGACAGAGCTGGCTTTCCTCCCAGTGTCTGCTATGATGTATGTGCATCACAGCAAAGTGTACGCTTTGGCTTTGGGAGAAAAACGATGTTGGTAACACACCAATGTTCTAGTTGTTGCTGAGCAATGTTGCACAGGGCCAAGGATGTTCCAGTTGCTCAGCTTCTCATACTGCCCTGCCAGTGACAGGGGTTGGTGGGGCACAAAGGAGGGGACAGAACCAGGACAGCTGACCTAAACTGGCCAAAGGGATATTCCATGCCATGTGATATGATGTGAACTATAAAACTGAGGGGAGTTGGATGGAGGGGGGCAGCCACTGCTTGGGGACTGGCTGGGGTCAGTGGGTGGTAAGCAATCGCCTTGTGCTTCACTTGTTGTGCAAATGTATAAAATTACCATTACCGTTATTTCTCTCTTCCTTTTCTACCTTTGTAAATAGTTTTTATCCCAACCTATGAGTCCTACTTTTTTCCCCGATTCTCTCCCCCATCCCACTGGGGTGGGGGGGCAGTGACCAAAGGGCTGTGTGGGGCTGAGCTGCTGCCGGGTTACACCACAGCACTGCTGCAAGGAAGCATCAGGAGGACACTGGATCTACAAAAAGCTCTGTATGCTCACACACACACACCAAATATAGGTGAACATTCATGGAGATTTTCGGACTTTGAGTGATGTCTGATTTTAGAAAACTCAAGAGTCAGCAGCCAGCACATAACGCTTCCCCAAACACTGAAAGTAAAATAAGCACTGAAAAGCCATGATAGATTCAGGAGTAGAAACCAACTGAACTAATAACACATATAATTAGTCAATTTCCTTTCTGGTAATAATGTTGACCTTTCTCTATCTTTCTTTTTTGTTCCAGTCGGCATTTTTTCATCCTATACAACTTCCATTGGAAGCTGTATTACCCTAATAATCCCCCCAGTTTGGTTAAACTGGAAGAGATTCAGGACATCAAGGATGAAAATCATGAAACTCAACTCACCAAGAATAATATTTAACTACTGGACTGAAAGAAGCCTAGTACCTCTGTATGTACTTTTGCTAAATACTTTACCATGTATTTTTTACTACAATTTTTTCAGTTTCTTCTCCTTCCCGTTCTTGTCTTTTCTTTTTCTGCCATCGCACCTACAATCCCTCTTCTGTCTCATGATTACAAAACTTAAAGGTCTGCTTCTTGAAACCAAGCCTGCATGTGAAGAAAAACAAAACAAACCAAAGAAAGCTTCCTGCAGTTCCAGGCGTTACCTCTCAAGTGTGCCTTCATGCTGTCCCCCCCCAGCAGGGCTGGAGGTGAGGCGGCAGCCCCCGACCTGCAGCTACCTGCAATCAGGACATTGCTCTCTTCAGAGCACTGAGCCCAACTCTCACCTCTATAAAGACAATTAAATACCTTCCCCAAAAGTTGCTAACTGCTGGATTTAACAGCAAATGCTAAAAGTGTCAGTTTTTATAGAAATAACATTATTTGCAGAAATACACACCTACCACTCCCACATTTCTCTGCTGTTTAATGCAGCAACAGGGGTCATTCAACCCTGGGATGCCCAGGAGGTCACTGCTTTCTGTCAAGTGCTGCTAGAATTGGAAATTGAAGTAAAACCCAGAATTACAACCCACTTGCTGCTGCTTAAAACAGAGCTGAAGAATAAATTGTCCCAGTCAGGACTCCAAATCCTCAATGACTTGTTCCATCCCCAACACACATCAAAAATGCAAAACAACACAGTAAGTAAAATAATCTCTCTGCTGAGATTATTTCTTGTACTGTTATTTATTAGTAAAGACACAGAAGGACAAGTGCCATCCTGCTATTTCAGTGAAATCTAAACCAAGTCTTAAAGCAGCCCTGCATCCAGAAACTATTTCTCACCCAATGCCTCATTTTAAACTGTGATGCTGCTTCAAGTCACCACACTGAGTGGCAAGTCGTGCTTCATAAAGATCTCTTGAATGTGGAATTAAAGGCCAAAATCCAGGGTGACACTGAGGATTTATACTTTTCACTGGTTTAAAATGCTGTTTAAAATGCTTTTTTCCCCCCTGTAATTACGCTTCCTAGAAACTTGAAGTAGTCTCAAATCCCTGACTGCTTGTAGTACAATTTAGAACATTTTAGAAGTACCTACAATACAATACTTAGACAACTGAGGAGTACACACTGTAGATCAAGTACACTGGCCATCAGTGTCTTACACAAAAATGCCCTTATTTCCATCAGTCACTGATAAACTTCTTTAGAATCAGATAAGCATATTCAAATATATGTAGCTGCAATTAAACACACACACACACACATATATTCAGGAAACGGTTTTGTGTCTGTTCATATTTTGATACTTCAAAACACTCACCTAAACTACTCACCTCTACATACTAACAAATGCTATGCGTCCATCAAAGTTGACTTAAAATCTGTTACGCTAATATGGCTGAATTTCAAAAGAAAGGGCCAAGCCAACTGACCTCTGCACTGAAATATCAGATATAAGAATTTGGCATCACACAGTTTTAACAGAGTAATTATTTTCTTTGGTATGTACTGAATTAGGAAAGAAAATGTTACTGTATTTTTTGGCATTTTAAATTTTGTAAGTGTTAGATATTTACTTAATGAGTAACCTCATCTTGTTTTGATAATTCATCTCTAAAAACAGTATTAATATGAATATCTAAACGGTTGGAGCCCAACGTTCTTTAACATTTTGGCTGAGTTGTTGTTTTGAAAGACAAGAAATACAGCAGAGTCTCATAATTTAGCTCAAAACACGGCTCCAAAGCTGTCTCAGAAACAATATATTGCTTTCACAAAAGTTAACAGCTCTCCAAAGCATAAAAACCACAGGCAAGATTTTGAAAATAGATTCTCCCCTGTATAAGAAAGACAGGGACCTCCTGGAAAGAGTCCAGCGGAGGGCCACAAAGATGATAAAGGGCCTGGAGCATCTCCCCTATGAGGAGAGGCTCAGTAAGCTGGGTCTGTTCAGCCTGGAGAAGAGAAGGCTGAGAGGGGACCTGATCCATGTTTATAAGTATCTTAGTTGCGGGAGGCAAATGGAGGTGGGGAACCTCTTTTCGGTGGTCAGTGGGGACAGGACAAGGGGCAATGGCCTTAAGCTGGAGCACAGGAAGTTCCGCACCAACATGCGGAAGAACTTCTTCACAGTGCGGGTGACGGAGCACTGGAACAGGCTGCCCAGGGAGGTTGTGGAGTCTCCTTCCCTGGAGATATTCAAGACCCGCCTGGACGCCTACCTGTGCAACCTGCAGTAGGGAACCTGCTCTGGCAGGGGGGTTGGACTCGATGATCTCTTGAGGTCCCTTCCAACCCCTGCAATTCTGTGATTCTGTGATTCTGTGATTCAAGGGTTAACACTCTTTAGACTAGAATCTGCGAATATAATTGCCGAACTAATTAAATCTATAGGTTTCCAAAACTTAGGCCAAAATAACATACTGTAAGGGAATATTAATCTAGTCAGACGCCATCTCTTGAAGCCTTGTTCGTATGTACTCAACCAACTGTTAAAAGGAACCAGATGACTCCCTTTCTTGAATGCCACATCACCATGATTACAAAATATCTTTTTTATTTTAGGATGCTGATGATAAATCGTTGTGACATACCAGATCATTCACAACAACATGCAAAGAGCTTTTTGCTTTTATGAATTGCCATAGACAAGTGCAAAAGTTTTCAAGAGCTCCAATATGGTGCACCAAAAAGAAATATGAGGGATCATAGGCTCCTTGTGATCTTCATGAAGAAAAAAGTTTCCATAATGAAGTGTACGCCAAAATGGAGCACAGATAATTGAAGACAGCTAAGGAAGAACAGAAAAAAGTTTAATTTAATGTGCCCATGCTAACACAGAGAACAGGGTTCCTACAGCTTCTAATAGTCCAGATTATAGGAGATAAATCTTTTATGAAAAAGCTCTAAATCATTAAGAACAAGTAAAGTTTTCTTCCTATAATAGCTCAGTGTTCAGAAATAGACACTGGGGCCCCTATTCTTGCTTGTCTTACCCATCAGCACAGACCTGAGCCAAACGTTTAACTGAACTTAGAAACAGAAATGTTGCTGTTACTGCAAGGAAAGCAGAAGGAAAAAAAAAAAAGCTTCCTAAAAGAATCTCTTTACTTCTGCACGATAGTTACTTAAAGAAAACTGTAAATCTAAATTCTCCATGAAAGTGTGTTTAAGATTCATTTTGTGTATTTCAACAGTGGCTACATTGCTTCAGGAATGTCAGTGGCATGGTTTTGACCGGGATAGGGTTAATTGTCTTTGTAGAGTCTCAACTGATTCCGTGTTTTGCGTTTTTGATGGGAATAGTGGTGATAACACATCAATGTTTAGTTGTTGCTGAACAGTGTTGCACATAGCCAAGGAGGTTTCAGCTTCTCATACAGCACTGTCAGCAAGCGGGTTGGGGGAAGCACAAGGAGCTGGGAAGGAACAAAATGAAGACAGTTGACCCAAGCTGGCCAAAGGGAGATCCCATTCCATGTGGTGTCACACTCAGCAATAAAAGTTGGGATAAAAAAGGAGGAAGACGGGATGCTCGGAGTGATGGAGTTTGTCTTCCCAAGACGACAAACACATGATGAGTTCTACTTTCCTAAGAGTGGCTGAACATCCGCCTGCTGATGGGAAGCAGTCAGTGAATTCCTCGTTTTGCTTTGCTTGTATATGCAGCTTTTGCTTTTCCTGGTAAACAGTCGTTATCTCAACCCATGAGTTATTGTACTTCTACCTGTTCGAACCTTTCCCCCATCCTACTTGGTGCTGAGCTGCCTGCTGGGGTTAAAACACAGCAATCAGGAAGGATGATAATGACTACTAACATGGTATCGTGTAAAATATTCTCTAAAATGAAAAGATTTTGTTTCATCACACTAGAAAAGTTTGGTTTATCTGATTGCTAAGATTTACATCCAGACAAATTCACTTTTAATCTCAATGAATGTTCAATTTACATTAATTTGTTCTGTCAGATTTTAAAATGCCTCCTAATAGAACTGATAGGTACAAATGGGCTCCCTTCAACAGACTGAACCATACTTACAACAGAATTAATCAGGCATTATCATTTCCTGTTCTCTACTTCAGAGTCATGAAGTAGGGATCAGTATCCAATCTTAAATGGCACTACAATTCAGTACATTAATTCATGAACAGAAAACGAAAACCAAACAGTATCACTTTCTCTGTTTTCTTAGCGAGCTTAATCAGCTCTGCTCTATGAAGCAACTTCGACCTCCTTTAAAAGCACAGGCGTGTGGTTGTCCTTAGCCATGGACAACCAGCAGCTCACGGAAAAAGATGCTCCATGTTGTAGGGGTGGGAACTGCTGTACCAGGCTGGGTACCTCCACTCAGCAGTTGTGGCATTAACCAGGAAATGCTGAAGACTAAGGTCCAGCCATGCCTCTCCCTGGCACCAAAGCTGGTGATGCTGGTCTGCAGTGAAGCCTGTACATCAGATCAAAAAAATCTAATTGTCTTAGTTTCTAACAGAAGTTACTTCTCTCACAGTGTCTGGTATGAAGCTATGTTTTGGTCCCAGAAGAAAAACAAAACTGATNTCCAGAAACTTTTCCTCATGTCAGCAATTTACTTATTCTTTTGTGAAAGGAAGCTTAGGTAGCTGCTTCTCACTTCACTCATCTTCTAAATGACAATTGTTATTTCTACAGGACTCTGGGATGCTGTTTTTTGATCTATGAATCTAAATTCTAAGTCCTTTTGTAGATCTGGGTCAAAGCCCTTGTTTAAAAAAAAAAAACCACCAACAACAAAACACTACCACAAACCTTGGAAAGGTTTTAAGCTCTTGAGAGCCCCTCATCTGAGGTTCAAATAAAGAAAGAATATCAATGCCCACAACCGTCACAGAGCTCAGGGAAAGTAAGAGCTCACAGTGAACCTGAGCTACATTTAATAATTGACTGGCTTTTCAACCTGTAACACTGACACACAACGAGCAAGAAAAAAGCTTATTGGGCATCTTTACAGTTCAGGTTGTCAAGTGCATACACACAATTATATTTTGAACCTTAAGTAAAACAGCCCAACAAGTTGTATTATAAATGTCCAGTTATAATCAGCATCTCTAGCAGCTAGACAGATGGTGACTCCACTCACAAGCTTAACAGTAATTACAGTAATCCTTGATATCGATCACTGGAACACTGAACAATTTAGCAGTAAATTTTGTCACATTCCCTAGAACTACTTCATTATTTCTTAGTGCAGCACTAAGAGGAAAAAAAAAAAAAAAGAGAACAGTATCAGAGAGACAAGATTGAAAGGAATAAAACCATCAAAGTTACAGTGATGCTGGTCCCACAACTGAAGCTGCACTGAAGCCATGAAACTGTAACTGGGGAAGAAATGAAAGAGAAAATGCAGAATTATTAAAAAGAAGAGAAAAGAAAACAACAACAGATAAAAAATGAAGTCCTTCAAGAGAAAAGGGAGAAATAGAGAAAGAAAATCCATTCTACACAAAGTATCACTTTTGACAGCCGGTCAGCAGGTACTGTGTTCAGAAAAGTCAAGGGGGAGATAAAAAAAATAACTAAAGATAGAAAAATAAACATTCAAATATTTCCTTCAAGCTAAGAGGGTAAAAGGTTTTGCAGAAGTGAAGGAAGACAGGAAAAATATCATGTTATTGGCACAAAACACCTCTGTATTTTTCCACGCAACACCAAAATAAACAAAACAAAAATCTAAATGAGGGCCCCTCTGAGTTTTCTGACCTATATTTAGAATTTACAACCTTGACATCTCTTCCTCCTCTTTTTTCATTTCCAAGTGAATCAATTGTTATATTTAAGCATACTTCCTCTTCCATGTTGAGCACAGGCCCAAAACTAATGTGACAGAGAATAACCCGTCTCTGGAAGATGTCTCTCAGAAGGATCATGGGAACTGCAGGTTGTTCCAAGTCTTTCTAGGAAACTGTGCCTCAGAAGAAAACACAATCAGTAAAAGTAACGTTAATTCTCTTCATATTCATACATCTTTAGACGACAAGGGACCACTCTGAACTGTCTAGCCAGATCTCCCTAATACAACCTAAAATGTTTCACCAAGTGATTTCTGCATCATGCCAAGAACTTCCACTGCATTGCAAAATACACATTTCAAAAGATATTCACATCTGACTGGAAGGGCTGATGAAACCCACCAAATTCTCCATTAAGTTGTTCCAAATTTCAAGTAACTTTCTACTCAGAATCTATACCTCATGTATGAGTTGACTTTGGCCACAGACTGCAACTTCTAGGCTGCAGACTGCTTCTGCCTGTTAAAGAGTCCTCTGTGGCAGGCACAGTGCACTGCTCCGTTTTGCCTTGTATCAGCAAGGTTTGCAGGGAAATGCCTTTCTGCTTCAAGATGAATGGAGCCTAAATCAACAGAGGTACCATACTGCCATTTTTTCAGAGGGATGCATGGATATTGTTTCAGATAACACAGCAATATCTGGAATATCTCCAGTTTCGGAGTACCTGCAATTATACCTACTCTGAAATTTTTCTACTTCAGCAGAATGTACACTTATTTATGCACTTTCCTCACTCCATCTCGTAACTGACATTTGCTCTAGAGAAGAATGGATTGCTTTCAGAGGAAAAAGGAACTCTGCGTGTGTGTGCGCACGCATGTTTGTGTGTTTGGGAGTGTACATGTAGTGCACATATTACAGCACCTTGTAAAATGCGTACAGATCTGCCACTTTAATGACAAAAGGAAACAGAAGTGTGTCTTGGCTCTCTAATCATCTGCCTCAGGCTGTTCACTAGGAACTCGAGTGTACATCACAGAGCAAGTACACGATCATTTGTCATGTCATCTTTCAAGCTTCAGTCTATGTTTTTCACCCATTGCGCACTGTGAGTTTTCATAAAAGAAATTGAAACCTGAAGTATTTATTAACTGTTTTTCCTATCCTCGGTCATTTCATTTGCATGGACCCCTTTTTCTAACTAACCATGCAGTTGTCCACATACAGAATCTTTGCAGAAATAAGAAAAGGCACGACTTAGAACAGATGCATTTATCTCGTTTTCAGCTTGAACACAGAGCCTTTGATCAATACCTCTTTCAACATGCTGTGAATCCACAGGTTTTCAGGATTCAAACAGGATGAAAAGCATTGCACTCTATTGTGAGTAAATATTATATTATTACTTCTCAAGCTGCATTCTTTAAAAAGAAAAGATAAAAGCTGTGTAACACAAACTAGGTTCCTTATAATAGATGATCTTATTTTGACTCAAGTATCATCACTACTCTCAGTAAATTAATTCACTATTCCATAAATTAAGCTCCATGGAGAAAATCAAGGTAACATGAAGCTTGCTTCTTCATTTATTTTCTTTACACTAATCTAAAGCACACAGTAATCTTTGGTGGCCTAGATTCAGTACCTTTTACATTGCATATTCCAGCAATAGTAGAGACTACAAACACTAAGATTCTAATCATAGAATGGCTCAAGTTGGAAGGGACCTTAATAATCATCTAGTTCCAAATCCCCTGCCATGGGGTTGCCACCTGCCAGATCAGGTTGCCCAGGGCCCCATCCAGCCTGGCCTTGAATGCCTCCAGGGATGGGACACTCACAGCTTCTCTGCGCAACCTGTTCCAGTGCCTCACCACCCTCTCAGTAAAGGATTCATACCTAACATCTAATCTAAATCTCTCCTCTTCTAGTTTAAAGCCATTCTCCCTTGTCCTATCACTATCTGTCCATGTAAAAAGTTGGTCTCCCTCCTATTTATAAGTTCCCCTCAAGTACAGGAAGGCCACAATAAGGTCTCCCCAGAGACTTCTCCATGCTAAACAAGACCACCTCCCTCAATCTTTCCTTGCAGGAGAGGTACTCCACCCCTCTGATCATCTTTGTGGCCCTCCTCTGGACCCACTCCAACATCTTTGCATCTTTCTTGCGCTGGGGGCCCCAGGCCTGGACACAGTACTTCAGCAGATAAGAGATGAGGAGGTAATCCAAGACAGCCAGTACAGCTTCACTAAGGGCAGATTGTGCCTAACCAATCTGGTGGCCTTCTGTGATTGAGTGATGACATCAATGGACAATGGAAGGGCAACTGAAGTCATCTACCCAGACCTGTGCAAGGCCTTTGACATGCACCACATCCTTACCTCTAAATTCAAGAGATATGAATTTGAAGGCTGGACTATTCAGTGGATAAAGAATTGGTTGAACGGTCACAGCCAAAGTGTTGTCATCAATGGATCTATGTCCAGGTGGAAGCTGGTCATAAGTGGTGTCCCCCAGGGTCCATCTTTGGACCGATGCTCTTCAACATAGAATCATAGAATGATTCAGGTTGGAAGGGACCTTAGAGATCATCTTGTTCCAACCCCCCCCTGCCATGGGCAAGGACACCTCCCACTAGACCACGTTGCCCAAAGCCCCATCCAGCCTGGCCTTGAATACTTCCAGGGAGGGGGCATCCACAACTTCTCTGGGCAACCTGTTCCAGTGTCTCACCACCCTCACAGGGAAGAATTTCTTCCTTATATCTAGTCTAAATCTACCCTCTTCCAGTTTATAACTGTTACCCCTTGTCCTGTCATTACCTATCCTTGCAAAAAGTCCCTCCCCAGCTTTCCTGTAGGCCCCTTCAGGTACTGGAAGGCTGCTATCAGGTCACCCTGCAGCCTTCTCTTCTCCAGGCTGAAGAGTCCTAACTCTCTCAGCCTGTCCTTGTAGGGGAGGTGCTCCAGCCCTCTGATCATCTTCGTGGCCCTCCTCTGGACCCACTTCAACAGCTCCACGTCCTTCTTGTGTTGGGGGCCCCAGAACTGGACACGATACTCCAGGTGAGGTCTCACTTTAACAATGACACAGACAGTGAGATCGAGTGTATCCTCAGCAAGTTTGCTGATGACACAAAGCTGAGTGGTGCTCCTATTCCTTCTTTACCATCTATACTTAGTATTTCTTATTGATCAGACACTTCAGAAGATGGCACAGTTGGTAGGAAACTGTCAGCTCAAAAACTTCAAATAGAGCTATGGATGTGAACCTAAATTTCTGCATTTTATTATTTTCCAAATTTAAAATACTGAAATGCATTTATGATGTTTATAGAGTTCATAAGAGATTACATGATAAACTGTAAAAGGGAAACTGTAAAGTTTTGAAGTTTAAAGTACTCAGTAACAGTTTAAATGCAGACTGAGAATACACTATTCCTGTGAAGGTTTCCTCCAAAATCCTGAATTTCTGAAGAGATTTCTCCACCTTTCTTATATAATTTTACTATACTCTCAGAAGTTAAAATATATACGGGCAATTCTATAAGCATTAAATTAACAAAACCAAAACTTGAATGAAAACAATCCTGCAAGAAACAAAGAGGGAGCACTTCAGCCACATCTCCCAAAGCATGTGAGATATAGCAGAACCACTTGAATCCTGTATAGCACTCCACACCTCTTAAACCTCAACCATCTTTGCAGCTACAGAACATAAACAACCACACTTCACTAGTTTTGAATGACTTTCTCTTAGTCATTTAGAAGTTAGGAAATAAAACAAAATAAAGATCAGAGAAAAGCAAAAGTCAAGTAGGATGCAAAACAAACAAGTTTTCATGTAACACCTGCCAATAATTACTATTCCTACTTGAAAAAGACCAATGACGATTGAACATTCAGTTCCTCTTCAACTTTGAGCCACAACTTGAAGTCAAAGTTTAGATTTCTGGTCTTCAAGAAACATATCCCTAGTACTGAAGTCATCCATCACCAATGGACAAGGCACACAGCTTTTTAAGAGAAAGTCATATCTGACACCTAGAAGTGCCCAGCAGCTCCAAGATAGCTGTACACAAGACCATGACTCAGTCACTTCAGGCTCTCAGCCTGCTGGTGGGCCTGTACCTGTGTAGGATGGGGCCCCACCAAAGCCCTGTGGGAAATAGCTCCTCTCCTCCCTCAACAGACTGGTTAAATCAAAAATATGGCTCAATGGCATAAATGTCAATGCCAGGGGAAGGGAGGGAAGAGGGACTTGTAACCACAGTGATGGCTGAGATGGATGGGAGCAGCACTTCCAACAGCTGCCTCATTTCCCGTGGACTGGTCTGCAGCCCACACATGAACATCCTTACAATTACTCTATTATTGCTCTAAGTGGGGAAAAAAAAAAGACCCAAATCTCCTAATCAGATGACAAATAAACAGTCTCATTAACTTTGGGGAATAAGGTTATATTTATTCTAAACCAGCAGATATGACTTTAACCATGACTAAGGGAGCAAAAAACGACAACAATCCAATAAAATCCTGCTATGTGTATAGATGCTGCACTGATTTCACAATTTTGATCAACAGACTGGTGATTATTTTTGCCTGTTTTCCTGAAGTGATAGTTTGAGCCCAGTGTAGGCAAGCTACATGTCATAAGAGCATCTTCAGATACTCTACCATAAGTCATACTAGGGAAATTACAACACCGCTTCCATAGAAAACTATTATAGTAACTATGCAGTATAGTTAAAATGTCATCACTTATATGTAGATAAGGCATATTTCAATGAGTGTGCATGACCTGCAACTCCAGTGAAATAAGCAGAAATTTCACACTTGGTGATAACTGCTGTCTAATGACCACTTTTCATCAGAGCCAGAAAAGAAACTGACGTTCTGCATTACCTAAAAACAGTCTAAATTTGTCACTGAATCAGCAGTTCTCTGGAGGCATGCAACTACTAAAGTCAACATAACTGGATATTTAGCCAAAAATCTTTACATTGTACAGAGGAAGATCAAAGCCATTTTCAGTGCATCACTCTCAGCTGCAGGTAGGAGAGACAGCAAGACAAATTCAGTAATAGATATTTTTTTGTGAAAGTTCTGCATAAATTGCTTCATTTCACAGTACAAATTCCTCTGACACTTAATTCAGCCTTAAAAGGTTAAAAGCCTATCAAGCTGAAAGCACAGCACATATAACCCTTAATAGCCATGCAGAACTCGTTCAAAAAAGATTCAAAAGTGAATTAATGTATATGATGACATCAATTTTAAATCTCTTGACATCTCAAATGAGATTAACTTAGAATAATCTATAATTGCAGTACAATTGACTATCTGAAATACTTGCAAAACAAAAAAACAACAAACAAAAAACAAGTCTGCATATACTCTCATAATAGCCTGATTTGGTAAGATATTTATGCACATAACTTTAAACCTATAAGTAGTTCCACTGACTTAACAGGGATTACTCGTGCTTAAAGTTAGGCAGTTGTTTAAATATCTTGTGAAATATGAATCTAAATTCAGATCTGATAAATTCAAAGTAGCAGCAGCCACAGTAACACCTCATTACATCTTTAAGACTACACTGTTTTCCTTTAGCAAGCAATTTTACTTGCATACTGGTGCTGCAGGCAACAAAGAGTATCTACTGTAGCAAACCTGTGATTACAAATGAGTACTGCTATAGGGAAGCAAAAACTGGTTTTGCTATCAAATGTGAAACCAGCAAAAGAAAATACATATGGTTAACAACAAGCCTTTTTTTAATTCATACAGATCCCATAGCTCTTGCATGTCTCTTTTCACCAACTCCTCCTCCCAGTGTTGCTCAGCTTTCCCACAGTGGTTCACTTTGTCCGAGGTCTGTCTTGTAAGGCTACTCTGAAAACAAGATCTCAAAAGTATACATTAACAGCTTGACTGATGATCACCACCCTGATACCTCACCTCTTCACTGTACTACTGAAAATCTGACACACAGAACACAAAACCTCTTCAGAAACCAGGGACAAGAGAAAGCTGGGCTCTGCAGGAGAGTTGACATATCAAATTGCATTTGGGGATACTTTGGTACAGTAGGTTATATCCCACTGAGCATGAATCTGAATAACACAAGTAGAGGTCATCCTTAAAAAGGCTCCTGAAAACAGGAAGGCATGGAGAGCAGAAGGAGAAAAATAAGAGATGCAGACCTGGAATGTAATAATAGGTACTCAGGGGAATTGAGGAAAAAACCCATGTGTTGTACTTCACGGCAGAAGAAATTCTCCCACACTCCCTCTGGAGGGGTCAGAGAAGACTGCTTAGCTAGAGAAACTACTGAAGAAGCTTGAGGTGGTCTTCAGCATCCTCTGGTACCTCGTGCACTTCTGATACCCAGAGAAGAAGTTAAAGCACAACTAGATAATGAAGATAAGGAAGTCTCAAAGACTGAACCAGGAAATGTTCAAGCAGTATAATATAATGAATAGTCTCTGCTTGAAAATGTGAGCTATTTACCTGCTGAGATCGAGGTTAGCATGATGGATAAAAAGAGCTTTAAACTAAAGGCAATGGTTCAATTTCGATATCCTCTTTAATACCCAGAAGGAAAAAAAAGAAATCAGCTAAAGGAGTATGTAGAAACCAAAAACAATAGCAAGAAATAAAAATGATTCTATGATTCTATTTGCCAGACAAAGGAATAAATAAATAAAGGAACATTTATTCCCAATGGTCTTTGCACTTCCCTAAAACAAGCTTTTTAAATTAAGTATATGCAAATATGAAAATACTGTGCCTGTATGTATGTGAACACTATGCTATAAGAAAGGATCTTTTTTTTTGAAGCAAAAGTCTCAAATCTGCAATAGAAATATCCACTTAAGTTTTACATGAATACAGCTTCTGTTTCATCCTTACACTAAAAACACATTTCTTTAATCTCCACTGGACAACAAATGTCTATGAGATCACTGTTAGATAATGTTGAGTCCTCAGAGGAAAATTAAGCTTTTTTTTTCTAAAAAAAGAAACTCATCCTCATTCTCTCAAGTACTATAAACGTTTCAAAATCCAGATTAAAAACTGCCTGCAATGGTTACATCTTCAAAATATCTTTAATTCATCTAGTGAACTCAGTTATAAGCATATATTTATCTTTGCTTTCAAATTGTAATAAAATGAATCTCTAACATACCACAACTAAAGAATCTTTGAAGTGTATACTGTGAGAAATGATATAATAACAAATATAGTATTGCAAATATACATTTGCATTTAAAATAATCAAGATAATAAAATACTAAATTACATAGTATTACTGCAGCAAAAATCAATTACTTTTTTCAGCTACCAGCCCAGTGAGCTTGACATGGGAAATGAATATCAGTCTGTACTCTTTCCTTCCTCATTTTCATTCCTAGAACCTAGAATAAAGTCTCCTTGTTAAATCTCAGGAGCAGCTATAAAACTTGTTGCCTTCAGTGGCTTTACAAGGTATTTATAAATGACTGTGCTTTTGTAAGTAATTAGATCTTAATGTGTGATTCTATTTATAGACAGAGAAGAAAATGTGTTGAAGAATTTTTAGTATTCATTTAAAAAACCCAAACTGTTTAGTAAAACTTCTCAATAATAAAACTAAAATAAGATTCTACAAATCTAATTTGTCTTTTAACAAATGCACAGCTGACCCACTGCGCAAAAACTGAGCCACCTTAATTTGTCTATGTTAAGGTAGAACCATGCAGGACTTTCTGAAGGTTCTCCTTCAATTTAAGTTTCCTGCTACAGGTATTCAGTGTAACATTAAAACAAAACAAACAAACAAACAAAAAAAAAAGAAATACTTTAACTGTAAGGTAGTACTATTTTTAACCTGAATCTCATAGCATATACTTACTATGTAAGTATAGTATTATTTTTGTTATTTAGTTTTAGAAAGAGGTACTATTGAAGATAATGCAAGTGTTTCGCCATTGTAGAGGTCTTCTATCATACAGTATGCAGACGATGTCTTGGCAGTGGAAAAGCCATAAAAACATTTGGAACAACCTAAAACATATATATAGATATTCATCATTTATGTACATCAAGTGCAGGGATTCCACACGTGAGGTGATAAAATCTCTGCAAAACATGAGTCAGTAATAGCAATATTTTCATTATCTCTTCAGTGTATTTGCCTTGATTAGGTCATGAACAACAGAAGTATTATTCATGCAGTCTGAATGTTCACTATATATGAGTTGCATCTGTTAACAAAATGCCTGTTTCAAAACATCCTTGCATTTCAGAATATGCTGTCATTCAAATTTTTTCTTAAAACGAAAATCCCTTTAAATTTACTATAACAACAACCAGATGTAGCTTCTATGTAGAAACTGACATCAAATTATCAATTAGTTTGAGGGATTAATTTGAAGCATGATAATCTTAGTTAATAGACTCTAAGATGCTGTTGCAATCACTTTCAAGGTCTGTGTTTTGCAATGCCCCCTAGAGAGGATTAAAGTCTACTCTGTACCAGCTAGGAGTTCTATGCAGAGACCCAAACAGTTATCAGACAGTCTAATTGTTCTCAGCTGAAGAACCTTGTGTAAAAGATCAACATCATAAAAAGTAATTTAATGTCTTTATTGCTCAAGGGTTGCAATCTACTTCTGCTTGTTGAAATAAACAGCATTCATAGCTTTCTTAGCTTACCTTTAGAATTTTACTTTCAATTGTTTTTGCAGTAAAACTTTATGAGCTTAGAAAATGAAGTGCACATTCGGTTTTGATACAATTCTGGCACTTCTGTTAGCCTATGGTGACTTAAATAATGTGAATGTAATCTGGTCTGATGCATGTGAACATTTTATAACAGTATGAAAAACACTTTTAAGGTACTGGTCTTGAACAACAAAACCCTGTGTTTGCCAAAGTTCGCTTTAGTTAGAGCCAAATTTTCTAGAGCTTTTTAGAGAATTATCAAGGGCACAAGAGATTTCTCTCTGTGCACTTACTTCCTAGGAAAACACTGTTGTCATTGGGAAAAGCTTCTTATGTCATCTCAGGTAAGGATAAGGAGAATGTGCCTCCCAGTGACAGCAACACAAAAGCTCAAAATTGAGTGTGAAAAAAGGAAAAATGAAAAAAGTTAAGGAAAAAAAAACCTCAAAAGTCAGCAAGGTGCTGACTTCCAATGTGAGGCATGGGTAACTTCACCAGAATACAAATAAAAAATTATTGCAACCTAACTAGCATTAGGAAAAGAACAAACTGAGACAGAGAAACATCCCTAAAGATTAATCAAATACAGACACTTCGGAGACATGGAAATAATTTGACACTTTGCATTTTCCATTTAACTTCAAATAGGCTGGTGTCTGAACTACAGATCTACCTATCTACCTCTTTTAGAAATAAATCTATATCTAAATTATGCAAGACATTATCTCCAGTTTTATAAATTCACACATACAATAAGGAAAAGGAACCATTATCACCGTATGGAAACCACAGGATACAGAAAAAGTGAAAGATGTTAATGAAAGTGTTTGAAAACCAAAGAAATTACTCTAAATTTACTCAGCTTATAAAGAAATTCCAATCTTCTTTTAAATCAAAAGAAAACCAATATGCATACACTTTAAGAATTTGAATCAGCACCAAACACCTGCAGCGCTATTCATGCCTGTCCAGATAGACCCGTGCCATCAAAAACACTTCCAAAAATTTAAGTTCCTAAAAGTTTTTTCTTTAAATAGGAAATATAACAAAGGAAAAAAAAAATACAAAACTAATCTTCTAGACAAAGAACAGGAAGAAAACTGTCACGTTCTCTGGTTTACATTTATAACAGGACCCTATCTGGAGATTAGAAATAGCTCCAGATCCATTGTAGTTCAGGATGTGATGTCAGAATTTAGGGGACACAGACCATTTAGGCCACAATATCTATTCATATGAGCAAAAGAATGCAAGAGGGGGAATGCAGAATGCTTTCATATCCCATACTCTCCTGGATTATTCCTATTTTATGTGGAGTCGTCATGCATGTAAGAGTATGTAAGAGTATATAAGTACTCTTTTTTTCACAAACTCATTCTGCTAGTTTAACTTCTGTTAAAGTAAAGCTGATTTCAATTACACTAGATGTACACAGCAGACTGACCAACTTTCCCCCCCTGTAGGCAATTTCTGAATTTTTTGTAAAGGTTACTTTTAAAATGCTGAACATGATACTTAACATACTCCATTCACATTACATTACAGTGCTTCCATTAATGATAAAAAAAAAAAAATCCTCTATAAATTTGCTGAATAAAAGCTGAAGAGGATGAGTTTGCAAAAAAAAAAAAGTAATAATAAACATGGAAAATATTCAAAGTGAACTAATTAGTCTTCCTACCTTGTTCTTTTATCTGACGAATTTGCTTCACAGTTTCTTTCAAGATTGCACATTTGTCAGGTTTAAAGTTAAAGTTGTCGATATCGTTAAAATTTGCAAAAATCAGCTCTGCAAGTTCTTCTATGTATTTATTCTCTTGCTCACGATTGCGTTTCTCAGTGCTTCTTTTAGGGCTGAAAGAAAAAAAAGTTGTATTTAGTGTCAGTTCATTTTCCTTCTGGTCAAAGATGATTTTAAATGGTTTGAGAGTAATCTAACAAAAATTGAGAGAGCTGCTTTCTCTCACTACAAAAACATAACTCACACGTTTCTCAAACCATTTTCTTGAACAAGTAAAGCAGCATTAAAAGACATTATTTATTTTTCCCTGTAGTCACATTTTGTTTCAAAAGAGATTTGGGATATGAAGTTGAAAACAAAAGATTAACTGGGGCAGTAGTGACATTTGAACATTTACAAGTCTGCTTCCTCATGTTGTTGAGAATCCAAGGAATATCAAGCAGTGACAGTGTATGAGGAAGTAAAACAGCTTAGAAACTTCAACAATTCACGACCTTTGCAACTCCTTCTGAAATCTGGCAAGACGGTCATTAAAAAAATGCTGAACAAGCAGCTATATTTTAAAAATTATTCCAGCGTTGGTAATGCAAATTTTATAAAAATGTGGAATATTTTTCTATTTCTTGATTATGATGTAAAAGAGAGGTTGTAAAAAAAAAAATCTTAGATTGACAGTATGAGTGACTGAAGACTCTGCAGTCATTAGACAAAAAAGTTTTCACACAGCTACCATATTGCCACTCAAATTGTATATTTTGGCACTTTAGTGGATTAATAAAAACACCAAACAAATAAAAATAAAAAACAACGTCCAGTTCCCATCCTCCATCCACAATGACACAGAATTACTGAATCAGTATGGTACCGACTCCTCCTAGCTAGGATGGCAATTCAGTCATTTTCTAAGGATTATGAAAAATATGTGAACATGCAACATTTTTTCTAAGTCTTTCTCTTCCAGTGTCCTCAGACATAAGTGGTCTAACCTGGGTCCAAGCTGATCAGGATCCTTGCGCTTTCTTGACTCTGCCCTGGATGGGTCAGAGGTATTTTCTCCCATCCCACTCATCTTGAACACATATCAGCAACTGAAAGGAAGAAAGTGCAGGGAAAGCGTTACGGTGGAAAAGTCACGAGCTCTTCTGTTCATATTTCTAAGTTTCGTGTTACATGTACAACTCAATTTTTACTTTGCAAATCTATCATTTGAAATAGAGTTTGTTTGAAAGGTACCCATAAAAATACCATGTTTATGACCCCGCAAAGTGCTATACAAAACTCATACAAACCAAAATTTTTGGTGGGCAAGCAAAGCATTCTCATCTCTTTCATCGTTACCAATTCTGTAGGAGCAGATAAGTACATTTTGTGCCTGGGTTGTTGAATTTTCATGGCAATTTTGCAAGGTTGAATGAGGAAAGACAAAAGAAAATCCATAATACCACACAACAAGAAAAACACAACAGAATTGAAATACATGAAATGAAACGTACCACAGGTACACGAAAAGGTAATACATACAGCTTTAGTGAAAAATCAAAACATGATGTTTGCACAACTGCACGTACAACACAGTAGAATCTGAACATCTGTCAACACTAGAGATCACTGAGGAACTGATAAATATTTTGTACATTTAATCTAACTCATAAGGAAAATAACTTGTCAAACTATCACGTGTTGAAACAACACAGGCTGATTATAATTTGTGTGATGAACAGCGCAGGGAAATTCTGCCCTGCTCCTGGCCGCTACTGTCCTGTGCACCTACAAACACATGGATGTTGACTATCCCAGCTTCCAAATTTCTCAATAAATAGCAATATTCTAGAGATAGAAAACACTAAAAGAAAGACGTAGGGAGGCAATATAGGTGATCAGAAAGACCACGTAATGGAGGACAGTCCTTATTCACCATTTGTCCCATTGCTGCCACATACTGGCAGAGAAACACTTCCAGACATTGCAGAATTCTCCTGCATGGTTTGGGATGAATAGAGAAATAAAAAGGAGGGCCATAACAGAGGAGGTGAGTCTCCAGGAGGTGATTCATGCTAAAATGAATGTCAGAGGCACTCATCCATGATCACTTTACAGTGGCACGAAGTGGAAATCTTGGTCAGATATCAAAACTAGTGGGTCTACCACCTCCTCCAAGCTTGTCATTTCTGCCAGCTCCCTTTCCTGTGCTGACTGAATGAATGTAATGGCACAAACATTCTGAAGACTGAGATCTAGGCAGTTCTGAAGATTAGATATAATCATAACTATATACTGAAAATTTTATTTATTTACTTTAAAAAAAAAGTTTGAGGAGAAAGCTGAGTCATTTTTCTCTTTCTAGATACTGATTGAATTTCATAAAAAAAAAAAAAAAAAAATCAACCCTGAAATGTACAGCTCCTGATCAGTCTTCTACACGGACGATTCTGTTTGAAAAGCATCTGGATCATCTTTTTCTTTACAATGTCTGTACATACGTAAGTGTACAACATGCATGTATGCATATACCATCAATCTGCTGAGAACAAGCTAGTTCAAGAGGAACAAGAAGGCTCTGGTTCTGTAGCAGAGCAGATCTGAATTTTCCACGAGAAGATTTACCGCAACGAAGAGTCAACCTGCACCTCCTGGGGGACTCCCATGCACTGCATTCAGAGCATTCCCAGCACCACATCAACATTGACCCTGCTGCAGAGCATGAAGCATCTGCCCCAGCCTCCAATGTGGCCTGTGACACACTGACTGCTCCTTGACAACCACGTATCTTATCTGATTTATAGCCAGACATTTATCCCATCCTTACCTACCTAAATACAAAAGTAGACGTATACATTTGTTTAGTTAATAAAACGCTAAGCACTTCCTTGAAAATATGCAATTTCACAACTATGCAACAGTAGAGAGCCAAGGAAGAGGTAATACATTCTTAAGAGCAAGTGTCAGACTCTGTAACTGAGATGGCAACAATGGATATATGTACAGACTGGGAGATGAGAGGCTGAAGAGCAGCCCCATGGAAATGGGCCTGGGGCTGCTCAAATCAATGGCAAGTTGAATCTGAGCCAGCAATGTGCTCTAGCAGCCAAAAGGGCCAGCTGTACCCTGAAGTGCATCAGGCAGTCTTTTTGTGCAGTTTTGAGCACCACAATGTAAGAAGGACATAAAACTATTAGAGAGCATCCAAAGGAGGGCTATGAAGATGGGAAAGGGTCTAGAGGGCAAAGTGTATGAGGAGTGGCTGAGGTTCCTTGGTTTGTTCAGCCCAGAGCAGAGGAGGCTGAGGGGAGGCCTCATGGCGGCCTACAGCTTCCTCACGAGGGGAGCGGAGGGGCAGTGCTGATCTCTGCTCTCTGGTGACAGTGACAGGGCCCAAGGGAACAGCATGGAGCTGTGTCAGGGAAGGGTCACATTGGGTGTTAGGAAAAGGTTCTCCACCAGAGGATGGCTGGGCAATAGAACAGGCTCCCCAAGGCAGTGGTCATGTCCCCAAGCTGCCGAAGTTTCAAGAGTGTTTGGACAACGTTCTCAGACATTGCTCTGATTTTTGGGGGGTGCTGTGCGGAGCCAGGAGTTAAGACTTGATGATCCTTGTGGTTTCCTTCCAACTCGGGATATTCTATGATTCTATAAAGAAAATTGTCACAATTACAGAGAAGCTGCAAGGAGACTGCAGTCCCACATGTCTGGCAATGGAGAGCTGGAACTATCCTTCAGGATAGTCCTGCTTCAAAGATTAAATTTTTCGCTCACCAGGGTGAGAAAAAAAATCATCAGCATGATAAAAGCTATACATTCCAGAGATCATCTGATCTCCAAGCAAGACTCATATTGTGGCCTAAATTTCAGAAGAAAAATTGGGCTGGGGAATCCCTTTATTTCTTATGCTTCCCAAGAAATGCAGATCAGTTGAGTGTTTTTCTAGAGAAAAGCAAACACAGAGGTTCACAAAAACCCGTCAAGCATTCAGTCACATTTAGGAGGAACACCTGCCTTCACTCCCTCTTCCTCCCCTTATAAGGGAACAGGAACAGATATCCACAGTTATTCTATCTAATCTTTTGGGCTTACTTCAAAGGGACCTTTGTTTTTGCTGGAACCAAAGTTTCACCAGTAGTTCCACAAATGTATAGCTCAATTCTTCTTCCATTCATACTAATGCTGTTCTGTAGGAATTTACCCTACATCTCCAGTATCAGAAGATACATTAAAAGTAATGTCCCACCATAAAAACCTAAACTTCATCTTTCTGTATTCAAAGGGAACATAGGTGGTATCACTATTATGAATTAGCATCTTCTCCCCATGTTAAACACAGTAAGTCATTCCAAGCAGTTTTTTTTATTTTTATTTATTTTTTAAAATATTTTTTATTTGCATTTATGGGCCATAACATCTTTTTCTCAGCATCACTGCTAGTTCTTGGAATGAGTTGCCTTTTCCCTTTTACTCATCATAAAATCTTTCTGGAAATCTACCACCCACTACAGTTTTTGTTTTCTGCTTTCCCTGTGTCTACGTTAAAAATGGCATTCAATACCTAACAGATCTCTATAGGCTCTCCAGCTTCTGTATGTTGGGTGCCTGTGCTCCAGAGCAGAATGCAAAATCAAGAGTTAGGTGCCTTGGAGAGTGAGAGCTAGATAAGTGATGCTAAGGCAGTCTAAAAAAATCTCACAAGCCAAAATGAAAGTCATTTAGCACTATCCAGTACAGAGCACTAAAATCAAAAGAATGTGATCCCAAACTATATTCCCAGGGAGATTAGGGTCTGGCTGGAATACATAAATTTCTGCTGTTCTCTTGGGATTCAGAAACCAAAATGCTCTACTGAGTTAGGACAAATGAGGAAGAATCATCTGTTAAAAACTGGATAAATCTGCTGCCATGGTCTTCCATAATATTAGGTATCAACTAGAACGGAGACAGAGATTCAGTTCCCTCTTTGCAGAGTGGTTTCAATCCTGTGTTTTTAATCATGTAGAACAGCCCCCTGAGGTGGTAGGCTATCTGCTTGCTGAAGCTGGATATTTATGAAGCAAAGTCATTAACAAACTCTTGCAGTGCAGCAGGAGTCTTTAAACGCATTCAACTCGTAGGTAAGTAGTACAAACATTGCTTTAAGAAACGAGGGATTGGGGTTTGAGTCTCTTGGACTGAGCAGGATAGCTATCCCATCTTCCTTCTCAGCAATGACTCTAACAAGTTAAGTAGAGCCAAAGAAGCGAGAACCCACTCTGTTTCTTCCTTTGTTTTTTCAGGTTTTTCTTCATGAGCTAATTCATGTTTCAGATCTATGCATACTACTAGAGATCTCTGGAAGGTCTAGGTACCCCTAGGAATTTCACGAAGCATAAGCAAGGAATGAAAGGCCAATTTTTCAGAAGAGAGTACTGCTTGGGACATGTAGAACTGTAAGAGTGGGCATCCAGGAATTTTTCAAATTAAAATGGTAAAAAACTAACAAATTTATGGGTCTAAATATAGAAACAAACATTCGTGGATCAAGGGCAGCTGAACTGCTTCTAGTGATTTTTAGGTGCTGCCCTCTTTCCATACACATTAATTTATCCACCATAAACTTTCTTGGTTATTCATTAATAATAATGGGTTTTTTAATACACAGAGAAAAAAAAAAGTAACTATACAAATTTGGATTTTAATAGGATGTTTTTGGAACTTTTAAGGTTGTTCTAAATAGTCTCCTGAACAACACAGAGACCTTTTCAGACCAGAAAGTAAAACTTCTGAACTTCAAGACTAAACTTTTCCAGGAAACATGAAAATTCAAAACTGCAGCCACTGAGAGTAGAATGATGAGTTAAAGGCTCAAAGTTTTACTCCAATAAACCTCCCCTACAGGCAACTACCTTAGATTAGACAGCAACATTGATCATGCTCCTCTGATCTTTTCATACATCTCTGCAGGAATTTCCAGAAAGAAGAAAGATAAAGAAATTCAACAGTTCAGTTCATGTAGTGTTTCAGAAGCGATTGAAATATCAGCTCTACCACGTCTTCTGAAACAATCTGCAGTAAAAATCAAGAAAAAGTGGGTAAAGATTGTTTGGCTTGGTATATACTAGGAAAAGAATGAACCGAACTGGGAATTAGTAAAAACGAAAATGAAAGTAATCACTGAATAGAGGACAGAGGGAAGGAGAAATATTTTTGTTAATGAAAAAATGACGGGGGCCTACAGGAAAGCTGAGGAAGGACTTTTTACAAGGATAGGTAATGACAGGACAAGGGGTAACAGTTATAAACTGGAAGAGGGTAGATTTAGACTAGATATAAGGAAGAAATTCTTCCCTGTGAGGGTGGTGAGACACTGGAACAGATTGCCCAGAGAAGTTGTGGATGCCCCCTCCCTGGAAATATTCAAGGCCAGGCTGGATGGGGCTTTGGGCATCCTGGTCTAGTGGGAGGTGTCCTTGCCCATGGCAGAGGGGTTGGAACAAGATGATCTCTAAGGTCCCTTCCAACCTGAACCATTCTATGATTCTACGGTATGTCATATAATGAATTAAAACAATATTTATTTGAAAGAAAATGTTTTACAAAGCAGAATTAAAATGAATGTCATGCAGAATGAACTGTCACGCAAGATCAGGCACTCTTTTATTTATGGTGTAAGGTATACAAATGTATCTCACTGTGGGATTAATATTTTGCCTTCAGTGGTGGTAGCAGATTTTTCAGCTATACATATAAATAGTTGAAAATGTATTTATACATTTATACACTGAAAAAAATACATACATTTTTCCATTTGTGCTATCAAAACCTCTGCAACAATAACTAAGAGCTCAACTTCTAATGCTGACTCACATACCACTCAAGCTTCAACTCCAACAGGCATCAATGAGAAACAACAGAGCAAAGGAAAGACAAATACATTCACTGCAGCATTTTTACTCAAGGAAGTAGATAATTAGAGAAATGGCATTATTATTACTACAAATACCTAAAAAACTAAATCTAGGCTCAAACAGATGTCCTGTTCAGGACATCTCAGGTAAGTAGTTACTTACTTTGCATTTATATTTAAAAACAAAGGTGTATTTTGCTGCCTCTCTCTGTTTCACTGTCACAGGGCTAGGCATCCAAAGCAATTGTAGGTTTCAGTCTAATCTTTCCAATTGTTAATCACAACACAGAAAATTAAATGAATAATCTCTTGGACAGTGTACATTAGTAATGACAGTCATTGAGAGCTGTTCAGTTTCTACCAGATGTTGGAAGATTGAAAAGAGAGCCCAAAAGAGGTTTAATTTTTTTTTGTCATCAGTAAAAAAACAAGAGTTTCTGCTCTCATTGTGACAGCACATCCGCTGTCACATCCTCTACCAGCAACTGCTCTAAGTTAAAACACACACAGAGACTTTTTAACCTGATTATGAAGCAATAGTAAACATGGTATTTTACAGGAGAGTCATTTTAATAAATACCATCGAGGAGCATGGTATGTAGCGTAAACCTTCCAGTACTGATCCTCAGCATCAATGAATCCAGTTAATCATCCAGAGTTAATGTAGAAGAAGATAATGTGCATTTTTATCTCTTATCAGTGCAGGCCATCTTCCAAACAAGGCCTGTTAAACTGACAGATTTATTGTAAGCCCAACAAATGCAGTTAAAGAATAAATGAGGATTACACCTCCAAAGCTGCTATTTCAATCTGAAAAGTAGCAAACAAAAGGTAACGTACCATATAGCAGACAATCAGGTAGCAGTACTGCACTGCTAACCCTTCCAGCACACATATAGTTAGTGTAGACACAACTGCTAAAATACAGAAGCGATTTATTCAAGTTAGTGCTTTATAGAGTAATAAGCAGCAAAGAAATATCCAGCTTCCTGGCCAAAAAAAATTACAATTCAATGAAAAATTTGGCTAAAATTTTCTCTGACAGCCCAATTTACCAATATAAGCAGCTCATATTTCTGTGGTTAATTACAAATTCAAACATATACCCATTATAATTCTTTTTTTTGTTTTTTTCCTGTGAAGTTCTCATGATTAGAAGCTTTCGGTCTCAGTTTCAAAATGACTGATGCACTCTGTGTACTATTAATTCCGGTAGAAGCCAGAGTAAAGTTGGAAGTCACATGTAACTTGTGATTCTTCACATTTTTTTTTGCTTATGAACTCTTTTTCACCAGGTGCATTCCTCAGTCTGAAAATTTAACATTGGTATATGCTGTAACTTTCAGCTCCTTTGAAGAAGGCAATAATGGTAAGCACTTGCTAGCAACTTTCCCAGGCCTGGAAAGGAAGTCACTGTCAGGGACAGGATAAGATCCTAGACCAGAGTCTGTGGCCACTGTAACCTAAGGACAACCTTTTATTCATGACCAGCAGCAGCTCATGAGGATGAAATATGCTGATTCCCAGCATTTGCCATTGAGCAAGTGTGAGAATTGCCACCAGCCGAGGGAGCCCGCCTGCGCCCGTGCAGCTCTGCGCATGGCTGGGGATGCTCAGGCTCCTTGGGTGCTGGCTGTCCCTTGCACTGCTCTTCTGACAAACCAAGAGACAATTATCAAGAGTTTGGAAATGAGTGAAAAAACAGAGGTGAAAATCAAGGTAAATAAAAGGAGCACTGTCTGCTGAAATTAAATTAAGGCAAGATATCCACCACTAAAAAGTTTAACAGGGAAAAAGACAGTAAAACTATATTAAACCATTGTCCTGCATACACACCCTGGTGGAAGTAAGCAACATGTCCTACAGTCAGCTTCTTACACTCATCCATAATCACCCAGCATGTGGAACTGGGACATACCCCAAATGAAACAAGTCCATTCTCCCAAAGTAAGCAAGATGGCCACTACCTAAGTTGGCAATGCTAATCTCATATTAAAAAGCCAAAGTAATTTATCCAAGGCTATGTTCTTTTGTTTTCCTGAAACTCCACCTCCACTTTCACTGTAGATGAAACTGCCTAAAGTCTTTGTCACTCTACAGCAGTCACACAGTACAAAGTGAAAACAGAGAACAGTTTCTGTGAGGAAGGTAGTAATAGTAAGTTAAAAAACTCTACAGTTAGCTTTAAAGGTCTTCTATTAAAAGCTGATGTGCATCCGTGGTTTATCTGACAGTAGCCTTTTCTGTCTGAAAACAGCGCTCACTACTTCAAAGATACAAACTCATTTGAAAGTGATACTACAAGACAACATTAGAACAAGATTTATGGTAACATTTAGTAAATTCTACTTCACGCTTGCACTCCACGCACTAGAACATAATTTATTAGAAAACATAACTGGGCCAATGTGTAAGAACAGAACACTGGCTCTGACCACTCGTATTTTTGCTCAGTTTACAAAAAGGTGCAACAGACTATAAACAAATGTTTAAGCTGAAGGCTCCTTCCTCAACAATATGTTTTTTCTCTTACTTCTGTGTAATGGCTTTAGAGTGGTGTATTAGTGACAAGAAGGCATATTCCATTTGCAGACTGAAAGCCAATAACACTCATGAATTTTTTAGCTAAAAGACACTTCAAGATGCCACTGGGAAGACCATCTAATAAACACATTAGGCTGCAAATGGGCAGCAGCAGCTCTTTAACACATGCTCTAAAAATCAGATAAATGGCTAACACTAATGTTCAGTGTTACAGACTAGTATTTAATAGGACTTTCTTTAAAATACACCTACATCTGAAAGACAGCCTTTTTTTTTTTCTCCTCAGATACTCAAAACCACAGGTTTGAGAAACCTACTGTGTTACTTTAGACCTCACCAAAAAACTCCCAGCTGACATCAGCACTGTAAGATAGTGAAGGACCTTCTGTATTGCCATAGGTGAAGTCTCTTAATACAGCCAGTTACTGAGCTCTTTACAGATTAGCCTACGTCACCCAACTCTAATATGTCCACGAATAGCAAGACTAGGCTTTAATAAGGCAACAAAGAAAAATATCAGAGGAAGAAAGTACCCTTTTAACCTAACATGCAAGAGTTTTGCTCTATTTCCACTTTCAAAAACAAAAACACCTTTTTCACCAGCAGGTACCAGGAGATGTGGCACTACTGAAAAAGCTGTTTGGGATTCTGCATCATAATTTCAAGATTGCGATTTTACTGCTTCCTCATTATAAAGAATTATTTCTGATTCTTAATACTTGGTAACAAAGAAAGCGTAGCAAAATGCCACCAGTTTCCATTAAAACATTACATTAAAAAACAACAACAAAATCCGTAATGCCAAAACATTACTTGTAATGTGTGTCAGTCACTCTTCCATACTTCTGTTTGTAAGTTAGGAAAACAACAAACAAACAAACAAGCCTAAATCTTTATGAAATCATTTGATTTTTTAGGTTGCATTTGATACTCACCAAAAAATGGCTGAAAACAAAACAAAACACCTGCAAGCATTTTCACTGAAATAGGAAAAGTCAAAATTCTTACATAGAAGGTTTATTTAAGCTATTTTTTTTCTTATACTTCACAACTATTAATAATCTTACTTAACAAACTGTTTTGGAAGCACAGTATTTTAAACCTACTACAGTTTGAATCTTTGTGAATACCATAGCTGATAAATTAAGCAAACCTAACAACAGAGAAAATGCGATAAGAAACCTTGTGTTTAAACCACCTTCATTTTCTCTTGAAGGTACCACTTTAACAGTTAGCTAAGCTTGTTTTGACTCCTACTGAATTCCCTTCTGCCAATCTCAGTTTCAAAACGGTTATTTGTCCACTTAAATTCCTACGCCAACATTCCCCCCAAAAAACCATGAAGCAGCAGAGGGGAAAAACAGATTAGAGAGGAAAAGATTAAAACTACTGCTCTCTTACAAATGTAAGGCACTGTGTGAAAATTCAAATCCAGGAGCATTTTGCAGTCTCAGAAATATTACTGATGTGAAAGTATACATTACTGACATTACCAGAAGCTTATACAGTTCAGTGTGATTTTTAAGATGCCCATCTTAATAGTGAGAAAAATTTGTCTGCTCACAATAGACAAAGACATTTATGCATCTGTGTCACATGCATGCATACATTAGGATTTAACTCAAGTTAAATACCTGTCAAATATCAGCCTGTTTACTTTAGATAAAATATATTCCATTAATAAAAAGCTCAGAAAGCTGGGTTCCTTAAGGGTAAAAAGTAAAAAGCAGAAGCTGAAACAGAGACACTAACTCATGACATTTCTGTATCAGCTGAAAAGAATGGTATATAAATTATCCAACCGATCATGTTGAAATTTGAGTTCCCTCGCTTATCAACTACGAATTCAGTGACTTCACATAGCGGTCCTCCTGGTCACCTGGATCAGCTCAGCATCTCTACTTGGCCACATGACTCAAGAGCTGCTACCCAAACTTGCACTAGAGCCCCAGCAAGAGATGCTTATTCTGCAGCCCACCTTTAATAGCTCTCATCTGGTCATCAAAACCATGTTCCTCCAGCCCCAGAGTAGATACTGTTACTGGAAACATATAATCTTCCTGACATTTTCACTGCAGTTTAAATTGAAGTCCAGATCTATGCATCATCTCCTGTGCCTAATCAAAAATTAAACTCATGGCTCTGACTTGCCCTTAGCTGCAGCAGTAAGAGAGTTTGTTTCGGTCTTCTACCCCATAATTTGTTACCAGGAAGCACAATGAAACTTTGGGTCATTCTTGCCCTGAATGTCAAAGTGCTAAATATCCAACATTTCATTAAAACTTTGATTTGCAGGAAGTCTAGCCAAAACATTCCCTAAGGTAGTTCTACATATTTTGAGATTGTTATCCTGATGAATGAATAATCTACTCCACGCATACCTACAAGGTACACCTATATACTTGCATACTGCTTTCTAAAATACTTACTGAGACGCTCCCTTAAGCATGCATTAAGTTTAACAACGTATAAGAACATTAACGGTTGCCTATGAGGTGAATCCAGCTTCACATCTGGACAAGGGCACCCTGCTCTGGGCGTCCTGCCTGAGGGACCCAGAGGGCCCTTCCCACCTCAGCCCTGCTGTGAAGAAGGCAGAAAGCAGCTTCACTTGCCCAAGCCCTGATCCCAGCGGGGTTCACTGGTGACAGGGACAGTCCTGGGCGGCACTGCCACAGGAGGCAGCAGTCTGGCTTCAGCCCCACATCCTGTTCCATACCTGTATGAGGAGGTAGCTCCCCTCAGCAGGTGCTCCTGAATCCCAGCCAGCGCAGTATCCCCCATTCATACTAGAGCAGCAGCGTAAGAGTTTCGAATTTTACTTCTTAATTTTTGAAGAACGGTCTTGTTAATATGCCCTTTTTGAGTGCATGCTAACTTGATTGCATATGCAGTATTTATGTGCATGTACTTGCATCAACTGCCAACATGTTCCTCTGCTGTCTTTTCTTAATATAGATGTATGTTCAACTCTTGTCAAAGTCACTGAGAGCACTAACTGTGCACGTTGTTCCTAAGCTCAGAAATCAAAACTAGTAGACTAAATGATGTCAGAGCCACACAGAAGTGTCTTGGAAACATTAATTTCTGGGTTAAAAATAAAACTTCGTAAAAAAATTAACTTTCCACAGCAGTCTGTACACCCCAAGCAGATATGCTTTTAATAGATTCATAAGTTTAAAAACTGATCTGTGAGCATGAATAACAATTACTAATGACTTCAAATTTCATGTCTATATTAGTCTTCATTCATACACTTCTATTTCCTTCAATGAAATACAGCAACCAACAGTAACAGAAGAGGAGAGTTTAACTGTCATCTTTAAGCACCTAAAAGGAAAACATAACTCACAAAAACCTATTTGCTTTAGTTAGTCAGCTGTCAAGGAGTAAAACCATGTTGACACAAGCTTCATATCAACAAGTATATAGAGAGGAATGCAGCCTAAGACCATACAACACCTACATACGAACGGCTGCATAAGACAATTGAAAGAGACTGAAATTTACTTAGATATAATTGGTCTGTTATGGAAGCTAGTAGAAGTTTGGCGAAAAAGTACAAGATGACTGCAGAATGACCCTCCCCTCTGTTTCTGACAACTAGGGGTTCAAGAGCCCTCTTGGCTGTGGTATTCTACCCCTTCTCTTCCATCCAAACCTATCTGTAGTTGTGCCTAATTTATTATTCAATCCATACGCATACCTTCAGCCTCCCCAACACTTACAGGCAAAACCCTGTAAGTTTGCCACAGCTCCTTTAACAGCAGAGATGACATTTTGGAAAAAACTGAAGAGTTCTAACGGGGAATATTATGACTCAATTGATATAAATCAGAATTTTATCACTGACTTCACTGAAGCTTGGATTTTCCTCCTAGCCTACTAGAGGAGGATGTCAAACTGTTATTTTGCTCTTTTGTAGGACATAAATCACACCACAGGCCTGTCACAACTATGCTGGCATCCCGCAGCCCAAGGAAAACAAGGTTCTCTACTACTGAAGCTGGTTGTTCACCACCATCCATTTTATTCTCTTTGTAAAAACAAACTGAAATTAATTTGAAGCCATTTATGGTAAAGAAGAATCACAACTAAGAAAGAATTAGTGTATATTCCATGTATTTTAAATTTTGGAATATAATCAAGTATAATCACTAAATTGAGAAAGAAATACCCACTACATTCATAGAAGCAGCTGACCAGAAGGCTGCAGTACACTGCCCAAGAGTGAAAAACAGCATGCATTTAAATCTGGTTGGACTGAACTGGAAAAAGTTCAGGAAAAACAAGAAAAATAATTCTATTATCACAGAGTTCTAACAGAAATTTCTTCTTGGCATCTCGTATTATGGCTGCTTAATCACAACAGCCCCTGCTATCAGGAATGAGAAAACAGAGCACGACAGTATCTTGCAGTTTGTTTGGGGACAGCGTGCATAGCAGATAATGATTGCAAGGAGTAAGATGTAAAGCTTTATCTGCTATTAATAATTTTTGGAACAATTCAGGCACTCTTCTAGGCCTGCTGGAGCTAAGTAGGTACAAACAAGGAAAGCTAACCAGGAATGCACCAGTCCGACCTCACAGGTACAGCAATCATCAGCTGACAGCTCCTTTCTTGTCCTGCACACAGCTCAGCCAGCCTGGCTTGCAGACCCACACCTCAGTCCTTAGCTCAGCTTTATCCTTATAATTATGGGGCTAGTGGCTAACAAATCAATTCAATTTACTAATGAAGTAGATTCTGATCATCAAGGCCACTTTCACACGTCCTCACATGTTCCCCCCCACCCCCCAATCCATCACCAAGGTAAATAAATAAAATAGTGCTGCAGAAAATTAACCAGAGAGCTGACTTCATCATGGCATCTGTTATTAAATACCGTGGTTAGACCTCCGGGGTGAAATGACATTTTCAAAGTGCTCACCCAGCTCAGATTTACCAAGAAGTTTTGTTTGTTTGTATGTTTCTTATACCATGGTATATTTCACAATGCACTATTGCATTCTCTCCTTCCTTGTACAAGGATTTTACCTTACAGAGATGACAAACAAACTGAGGAAAAAAAAAGGGGGGAGGAGGGGTAGAAAGAAGACAGCAACATCTTTTGATTATTACCAGTGTAACCCTTTTGACTGTGCTTGCATACAGAATTTTGAAGTGTGGGCAAAGGGTAAAATAATCTGTGTCAAAGACAGTGATTGAAGTTTTATATACACTATATACCATACTTTAAGAACTACTTACAAAAGGAAATACTGTACATTTGAGTTCTGTGAGAACAGAAAGCAATTTACAAAACACAGACTACACAAATAATAAATTTTGTTCAAAATTTCCCTCCTTAATACGTCCAAAAAGGCATCAGGTAAATCGAAATGACTGCACAGGCAGCAAAAGTCTGTTTTTCTACAAAACCTAGGTGTGACCACTTCAGGGAGCGCTCCTTGGCGCCCATTAGTTTATGAGATCTTCCCCAGTGAAACAGAGGAACACAACCCAGCCCAGCCCAGCCCAGCAGGCTGAGGGGAAGTCTCACTGTCCCTGCAGCTCCCACATTTGCTGCTGGGAAGGATCGGGGCTGGCAGCCCCTGTCCAGAGGCCCTGCAGGCCACAGGCCTGCGCTCCGGGGTTCTGCACTTGGTGTACCCAGTCGAGGGTAGAGGACAAGCAAATAAATAGTGCTGGTTTGTTTACCTTTCTGTCTCTGTCCTCACAGTATGAAGTAAAGTAGCTTCAAACACACACTCCATTACTCTGGAAAACATAATATTTTCCTTCCCCTTCCTATCTCAAAGTAGCATGAGTTTTTCAAAGTCCTAAATAAAATAAACTACAGCATTTCCTGTATGCATTTAATTAATTATTAAAGGGATCCTAAGCATGATAGGCACCGCTGCTATTGCAGTGCGTATCCGGGAAAACACACTTCCAGCAGCCTGCTCGTGTGCTGCAGCACTGACCTGTTCTACCCAGCTTTGGGAGCCTGCCCTTAACTTAGGGAGCAAATCCCAGTGTTTCATTTGATCACTTTTAGTGGTACAGGATCACTGTTACTGCTACAAGGCAAAGCACAATGCTGGGCTTACTGCCGTGTGTGACAGGAAAATAAAACAAACAAGCTTTCAAGAACTTCCCAGGCAGGGGAGGCTGCACACTGTCTCCCCTTACTGCAAGTAACCACCTAATGTTTTCAGGGGACATTATTATTAAATCCATCTGCAATATTAAGCGTTGCCCTCCCAAGGTTAAAAGAAAAGTAAATACTGCCAAGACAGTCAATGACATCAGCACGCTCAGCCATGAGATAAATACGAGGTCTGAAGATTAACTGAATGTCATTATGTTTGCAAGATCACAGACTTATAAAGAAAACTATAAAGATTAGAGAACAGAGAAAGTTATATAACAACTGCAAATGTTTCCACATGTTTTGTCTTCTTAAGCCCTTGGTCAGAAAGAGAAAGCTTTAAAGTAAAGATTTCTCAGTCTGACTTCCTCTGTACTTTTTCATGTGCATAGAAATTACTGAACACTGAATAGCGATTACTGCAATGAAAAAGGCACTCGTGGACTCCACCTCCTCTTGACAGTGGGAAAATACAGATGGGCTTGTGTATTATTCTGGACGTCAGAAAACTTGCTTACAAAAATATATCCTGCACGCTAAGATATATTTAGCCACATAAACCCATAAAACTGTCACATGCAACCACAAGTACACCTGTAGCCATTAAAAAGGGAAGACTACAGAAAGTGGAGAATCAATTTTATGTTATTTCTTTATATTTGCTACTTAGAACAGTACATTTACCTCCCTCCTTTGAGAAGAAATCAGCAGTTCCTCCTGCTCCCCAGAATAACCCTCACCCCCAGCAGAACCCAGAGCCCCCCGACGCACACCCAGGGGCACAGAGGCGTGCAGGAAGAGAGCAGCAATGACAATGAAGTCACGGCACTTCGGAAACACACCTTGTTGTCTTCCAGCCCTTGCAGCTCAAGGCAGATCCCACTAGCTTCTCTGTCTTCAGATCAAGATGTAGATAAATCACCCATTCACCACACTTGGTTTTTATTAAAAACAGGAAAGAGGGGAAAAAAAAAAAAAAGGCAAAAAGAAAAAAAAGACAATTACCAGTAAATTTACAGCCTTAAAAATATCATCTCTCCATTATCCCAGAGCAGTGTTATGTCTTGATGTAAACCGAAGCACATGCTGAGCGAGGATGTGCGCACACAGCAGCTTATCATCTCTGTCATCTGCTTCTAATGACAGCTGACAAACTGGCCGCGCTAATCCTTCCCTAACTGCTGATCAGAGAGATCCCCCTTTGACAATCCAGCATGGTGGAGTACTCGAAAATTCCTCCTGCTTCTGTTCTGTTGCTGCTCTAAAAAGCAGTTTCCTTTTCATTGAGATAATGCCTTTTCTGCAGTCACGTGGCACCGGGCTACATGAGCAGCGCTTTATGATAATCACAGAGCAACTCCCTCCCTCTGACCCGCGCTTCCCAGGGTACAGCTCCTGAGGAAACCCGAACCCGGAACACTTGGAATCCTTTTATATCTTTCTCCATCGACAAGCAGATTGGGCTGCTGATGTGAGGGAGGAATGCACGTGCTCTTTCCACTTCTTGCACCAAAACTAATTAACGTTTTCAGGCACTGCCTTTGTTGGGGCACACGCACTGGCCATAAACGTCATAAGGGACTAAACTGAATACTAAGCATGCTTAATACCCAAATATCTGGCGTGCTAGATTTACTCTTTTTCCCTGTAATTTACTCTTCTGCCTGTAATTTGAGTTCTGCTGCCATAAATACTCTTCTCCTAGCGACATCCTATGGCTTAACTCCTCCCAGCACTGAACTCTCATGCAAATGCAAAAAAGTACAAGTAACAAATGATTTCTGCCACAACCTCCAGACTTTTTTTTTTTTTTTAATTTGAAGTAACATGATTTATCTTACTATAACTTAGTGCCCTGACAAACATCTTAAGCATTTGTATACGCACTGCCCAAAGGAGAAATCTATCTAAGCTTCAGCTTCTGAGTTTCTATCTCTCCTCACACAGAGCACCAGGTCCCAGGTTGTTTTGCACCCAACTGCTCAGGAGGTTTCCTGCTTGTAAAAGGCAAAGTATTTACACAAAAGGCAAAATACATGATCAAATGCCTTTGACAGCTCAGACCAGTAGCCTTTTGCCTGCTATTTCAGCATGGGGTTTTGCAAACTGTTAAAGAAAGCTTTGGATGGGCATCTTAATGTAATCTTCAAGACCACACAACAACTCTTGCAGCTTTGCATCTACCCTTCTCAGATCATAATAAGGAAACAATTATTTTTCTGTTTTCCTCCTACTTCCATCATCTCCTATTACCACACATTAGTCTCCTTAAAGACAGGATTGATCATAAACTCAGGGTTTTTCCAGACACTGAGAAGTTTAGTGTTGGAGACTATGGTTGTACTCATAGGAGAATAAGGTGGACATTGTGAGGAAATAATGACTATCCTGTGCATTCCAGCTTTGCCCTGTCACCTTTTCTGTTTACCCCTCTATCTAGGGACAAGCTCAAGGCTCTGGGAAACCCTGCTCCAAGACTCTGACCAAGCCAAGGGATGACCTTCCTGGGGCACAGGAGTTGTAAATGGAATAAGACCCTGCTCTACAGCAGGGTAAGTCCTTTTTTTCTACTCTTCCTTTTTTTATGCTTTAGAGATTATCTGTGGGAAAGACTTTAAGTCTAGGAAGAAACAATCCGGTTCAATAAGGATACTATGTAATACCCTGTATTCACCAAACAAACATATAAACACGCATAGTAAACTGAATATTAATTTTTTCAGTTCTTTCTCAGTATGTCTTTCCATCTCAAAGTGCTGCACTGTATAAATTAAGTAAAAAAAAAAACACATTATTTTGAGTTATATTTAACAATAGAACAAAAACTGGTTTGCAATCTCAACTTGCTTTTATTAAAGCAAATTGTCACATGGATTTCCCACATTAATTCATTATGTGAAGGAAGGAGCACCAAGCATAGTGGCTAAAGTGGGAAATGATACACGTGTGGAGAACTGAAGATTACAGACAGCTATTTGATATTAAAGAAAATTTATTAACAGATGAGCACTAGAAGCAAAATGAGCCTTCCCAAGAACATACACAAAACACTTCACTAGTGAAGCACAGCATAAGAGAAACATAAAACGTCAGAGCACATCAGACAGATACAAGAGCTGGAACTGTACTGCTGATACTTGCAGGGAACATAAAATAAAAATTCAAAGCCAACACAATATGGCGAGCCCAAACACAATAATGGCAGTATTAGAGAATGAATTACATGTAAATAAAAAGGAGAGAATAGAAAAGGATTATTATAGCCATAAAGCATGAATTAGAGACTGAAAGAAGTGAAAGTACACAGATGTTATTAAAAAGATTGCTTAGTGAACAACAGAGTGCAGATAAAGCGAAAGGAGAAGAGGGCGTAAAGCACTGCAGTACATAGACTGATTTCAGACAAAACAAGAAAGAAGAAGCAAGTAAAAAATACTCCTATTAGGAAACCCTAGCGTGCATATAAATAAGGAAATGTGCAGCTGAGAATGAGGAAAGGCTCTTTGGTGTTATCAACTAGCAAATAAACGCTTCCAGTGGAAAACACAGAATCAGTGTCTCCTTTTCAATACAGTTTCACAGGAATTAATTCAACAAATAACTTGGGGCTGAGCAGGTGACCTTTAAAACAAATTCTGGCACCACAGATTTTTTCTGTAAGACAAGCGTCTTACACAGTAGGACAGGTTCATCTGAAGTTTTCACCAAGAAATATATTTCTTTAATATGTTTCTGTGTTTGCTCAAACACAAGTGGCTTTGCAGTAGACACAGGAAAGCTGTCACTTCGCTAAAACATTCACAATGTATGTTTTAACACAGTAAAATAATTGCAATTGATAAAGAGAAAACTGATTTCATTACATGTGTTTTATAGAAGTTCTCTTGAGCTTGTGTTCTTTTTTTCTTCCCTTCTTTTCTCTTCAGAAGAGAGAACAAATTGGGTAGAGATGAGGATGCACCATGACAGGGCCTGGCCTGCTGCTCACCCTTCTCCCAACACACCTGCACCTGAGGCAAGGCCTGGCAAAGCAGCCCCCAAACATCTCACGATTTTTCAGCCTGTCCTCTCACTGTCTATGCCTCGTCCTGATGAACGCAGTTCCACCTCCACTAGCCCCTCGGTCCTCTCAGCACAGCACACAGAATGGCGTGCAGCCATTGCAGTTACAGTGACAGCAGCTGTTTGCGCTGCAGAAGAGTAAGACACGTGAAAATGTGCTGGAAAGATGACAAAGCTGACTCCAGGCTTTATTCAAGACAGAAAGCCACTGACTTTTAGGAAAGCTGGCTAGCCTGTGTCAAGTACTGCTTGTGAGAGAGGCTGGAAGGGCAAAGACCTCCACCAGCACAGAAAAGGAGAAGCACAGATGACTAGGCCAGACTTCGAGGAAGCACAACGAGAGTATTACAGCTCAGATCAGGAACAAAGATAGTGCAATGATTTTTCATGTGTTAACTTTCCATAAATGTAGAAGCTAAACATACAGCTTTCAAATATCAGATCATAAAACTCCTCTATGCGAACACTGACATAGCTGTTAGGATTTTCAAGTCAAAACTGGAAGCTTTTGACTTACATGTCAATGGCATTAAAATTTCACCAGTTCAAGAACTCCTAATCCTCTACTTGAACATGGAGTAGATTTTTCTTCTTTCTTTTACCAGCTGAGGGAAAATAAAGAGGGTTTGAGAGATAAAATTTGGTTTTTCTGACCTTTGCACCTTCTCCTGAGGGACAATGACCACCACAAACTCCTGCTGGAATCACATTGATTGCATTTCCACTGAAATTTTCAGAACTTGACATTTCTGTCAGTTTCTGTATTAGAAGTGTGTTACTATAGGTATTACTAAATAACTTCTGACTTCTGTCCATAAGAGGACAATGATAAGGCAAGATCCTCCTCCTCTCTTAATAACTCAGATGTTACTATAAACTATTCTTGGGAGTATGAAAACATCAATGATTCTTGAACATAGATCTTACAACTTCATAACTGTGCATGCAGCACCCACAGTGCGCAAGTTTCTGCAGTATCTGACTGGAGAACTCTGCTATATATAACAATTAAGTTCTGTATGGACATGTCCATTGGCAATTATACTTTTCTCTTTACTTTTTTTTTTTTTTTTTTTTTTTTTTTTTTGAATCTCTGATGCTTCAATCCTTTACCTTTAGTTAACAAGGCATAAGAAGAAAAAAGGGAAATAGTCCCAGCTTAGGACTTGTTTCATCTCTTCTAAACAAATCAAGGGCTGAATCCTCTGCCTTGAGGTACTTGCCAGTGCTCTCTAGGGGATACACACAGAGGGCTGCTGCTCTGACAGTGCTGGGCCTCAGCCCGCATAGAGGCAACTACATGGCAGCAGATTGCTTCCACCAACACTGAAAACACACGAGAGAAACTCAACACAGGAAGTTGAGCAAGCAGAGAAAACCAGAATGAGAATGCAAATACTACAGAAGAGAAGTAAATAGGTTGTATTAACATAACACCTACCATCCCTTCTTAGAAATAAAGTTACATTATCAAGTCTAGATTCTTTTGTAAAGAAATAACTTACAAAATGTATCTTTCAGTGAGTATATTTTTAAAAAACAGTTCAATATCTTTTTTTCAAGAAAACAGAAGTCACCTCATCACAGAAGTACTTATGGGGGAAAGACTTCTGATAAAAGGATCACTAAACCTGCAGACCAATATATGGCAAGATTCAAAGAATGAAATTTTAAGTTAGACAGAAGTTTAAATTACACAAAAGTCAGACTAAAAAATGTTTACTTTTAATAGCGGGACAAAATCATTCTATTTCATCCAAGGGTGAGGCAGGTTTTCCTTGATGCAGTGTCAGCTAGAGACAAATCCATCTCTAAATGACATCTTATGGCTCAATTGAGGTAGAGGATTAAGGAAGAAATCATTTGGTGAAATGTTATGGTCTCTGCTAACCAGGCAGGGCAGCACAGCGTAACGCTCCACCTGGCCATAAAAGCAATGCTGTGTGAACTCAGCAAGACTTGATATATTGCCTGTGGTTTTCCTTGAAATAGAAAGTTGTCGTTGTGTTTAATGCAAGTGGGACCTCTACCTTTAGTTCAAGATACAGCAAATTACTCTACCATACCTAGTGACGTGTGGGTCTCTGTGCCTAGACTTCTCTCCAAAGAGAAAGCTAATATTTCCCACTAAGTCATAAAAATCTTCTGTCCTGTGTCTGCTCAGTAGTCTTTTTCTAGCCAACACAGGCTTGCAGACATTGCTGTGCATTTGGACAGCCAGTGTAAGTAGCAAGAAGGGAGCACAGAGGGACTGTGTTGTGCAGACCCCAGAATTCTGAGCTTTCATGTTTCTCCTGAGGAACTTCAGTGGAGAAGGGAGACTCTACCGGTACAACTGCCCTCACGTATGAGAAACTGAAACACAGAGACAGCTGCGTATTGCAAAATTTGAGAATAAATAATGAGCTAATTCAATGCTGCATCATCCACTGAGCTAAACCTTACAAACACATCAGAAAGTGCTATGTCAGTGTAAATGGTGAATGGCAAACAGTAAAGAACAGCAAACACTGAGCACTGACCTCTTGCCTTAATCACTAAAAATTCAGCACGCAGTAACAGTTGTGTTGCTAGAACAGAGCCATGCCCAATGTTGGTATAAAGTCAGATTACTACACATCCAGAACATCAGTGGATAATAAAAAGTACAAGAGAGAAACAAAAGAAAGATAGTTTTTTTTTTTTTTAAATTAAAAGTTTTAATCGTTCTGGTGATAATTTCTATCAGTACCAGCCAGAATCATGGAAAAAAAACCATTTGAACCCAAACACAAATACTTCTAGAAGTTACTGTCACAGTTAACAATGTTTGATGAGAAAATCAAGGGCTCAAGAATGCAGCCTACCAAGTAAAACAAAAGTGAAAGGAAAAGTATCAGCAGTTGGAATTAATTTGACAGACAAACGAATAAATAATCTAATAGGGAATAAAATCGACTTCAGAACAATTCCTAAGTTGCTCCTTTTTATAACAAGGCTGATTTGACAAAATTGAAATTTAACTGAAATATTGTGAAAATTCAAGACCTTCAACTTTTACAATTTATGAGAGTGAAAGAGGAAAAAAAACTTATGCTAATGTAAGGACAATCAACAATGTAGGATATTCAGGAATATTTAAAACCACAACAGTTACATGTTCAACAGAAGTAGGACTTGTTTATGCCTCCTCTCACAACAGTGCAGGTTTCCTACTTGTGTCAGTATTAACAAATGGCAGCTCTAAGGTATGAAAGACCTAATTTTGAACAAAAATGCTACACAATCTGAAATAACCCCCAGTGTTTATAGTTTAATATTAAAGTCTATGACAAGAAAAGCAGCATGCCAGGACTTGGGTCTCTTGCTAACTCTAAGAGTTCAACAGGCTGAACTGTAAAACAGAAATATAGTTCACAACTCATTTCCTCTGGGTTTTCTCTAAAGTGAACTGCAGAGGATGTGCATATGTCTGACAGAAGGAAAAGGCTCAGAAACAGCATACAGTTCAAACATTTTCATCTGACACACTTAGAACATCTAGAAAACACTGTAACATCCTGAGAACTTCTATGCATACATATCAGTGTTATATTGTACAGCAATATGAAAATGTATGAAGTCAAATACTTTGAAAAGCTTTGAAAATAGATGGCAGGCACATTACAACTGCGTATGGTAGGGTTGATGAGTCTTTCTCCAATGTAAAGTTAGTGGCTCTGACCATGTTTCCACATATAACATTTCTCTGCAGAGCCATCTCAAAACATTACCATACACAAGTATAAGAATGATATCAACAACAGAAGGTACTTTTCATTTTATTGCAAACCGCTTGGGCACATTGTACTGAGGAACAAGATAATACAAGGACAGTTAAATGGAGAGTAAAAGTCAAGTTGGAAGAAAAAAAAGTCAATTGATTTGCTTTCAACAGACTCCAATCTTTTTCTTTCAAACATATTCTTGTCAGGATGCTCTCATCTTGAAACTGTAGTACTTCACAATTCAGAAGACTGTTTCTTAAAACTTCACAGATCACGCTTAATGATACTGAGATTTATGAGTTATTTAAATATTTTCAAAAATATGGAGTTCTTAAAAGCTCATATTTGCAAAGCTTCAAGTTAATAATGTAATAATTAATGCTATCATATAAGCCATTTACCTTGAATCATCAGGGTATCTGTTTTACACTCTGATCAACCTTCTCCTGTTCAACATCTTATCATAGAATGGTCAGAATTGAAAGGGACCTTAAAGATCATAAAGTTCCAACTCTCTTGCAGGGCTGCCACTCATTACACCAGGATGCCCAGGGTCCCATCCAACCCGGCCTTGAACGCCTCTAGGGATGAGGCATCCACAGCTTCTCTAGTCAACCCGATTTTGCCCAATACTACACAGAAAATAGGTGGGATATGTGACATTTCAAGACAAAAATGCCTCACAGAGAAGATTTTGCTGGCAGTTTTAACAGCAGTATAGCAAAGGACAGAAATGATCTCTAAAATAATTGGAACATAAAGCCATTTACAGCTTTCAAAAGCAAAAATTTCAGTCAGAAGCCAACAGACAACCAAAGCAACTGCTAGCGAATTGGTGTGACCTATGCTTCTGGACCGCCTCCACTGGAGGAGCAGGATGACACACAAGACCACCTCCAGCACCAAGATAACCACTGCTGCTCTCACAAAGTGCAACTCAGCTGTGCTCATGGAGCATTTCAAATGAAGAGCATTTTGCAGCTTTGTGCTATGGCATGCATTTGGATCAACTGAGGATGCTGTGGGACTGGTTTTCTCTGGATTGTGTGTGATAGGGGTTGTGAGTTTGGGATGCTAATGTTTTGGGAGATCCACACAGATGCACTGATAACCAGCCAGGTTTTGAAAATGGCTTCAAACTTAGCTTGGCAGAACCAAGGTTCACGAACAGTCATTTGTTCTCTCAGATGAAAGCCTAACAGGGGTGGACAGAATACAGTTTAAATGAAATAAGGCTGTTAATAAATATTAAAGGGAGTTTTGCTCTCCAAGTGGAGTAATTCTCGTGATAAAAGTGTTTGACATGCTGATGTTACCAATGAATGAAAATTCAAATAAAGTTGAAGTATTAAAGGGTAGCTGAAGGGTTCTTTTTTGCTTTTCTTGAAATAGGACTTTTTTTTTAAAAGCTTTTTCATTTTTTAATATCTTACACGAGCGAGTGCAACATACAGTGATGACTCTCCAGAAACATAAGCCCTTACAGATCAGTAAGCAAAGATATCCAAAATAAAATAAATATATATATATAAACCAACAACACAGCAACAACAACAAAACAAACAATGACAATAAACACTTTGGAAAGATTCCAGTAGATGGTAAACCTACACCCCTATTAGCCAAGAGAGAGCAATTTCTGAAATTACCTTCCTTCCTGGAGACTTTGAATTCAACACAATTGCGAATATGCTAGCTATAGTACATACTATATAGAGGCTTATACTAGATCGCACTGAGGAGGGGTAAATGTGAGAACACTTTGACAGTAGCGAGAAGGGAGAACCTCCAGTGGAAGCAATGAGTGGTGCACTGGGAATTAAGTAATAGGGTCAATTAAAGTGCCTCAATTTTAGAAGACCAGGCAATACGAGATTGCAGCTCCAGGATGCTGTGTTTTTCTTCTCTACTACTAAAGCAAGGTTTTACAAAAACAAACAAAAAATACCACCCCACTTACGTGGTGGCAATCTCATTCTTTTAGTTTAAATATATCATAAGACAAAGAGGAAAAGCAGCAAAGAGAGGGTTGAGCTGGTTACTCCTACTTAACACTGATACAAACATTTCTATTTACAACAACATTAGTGAGAAGGATAGGGGAAAGAAGAGGAAGTAATAATGTATCCATTTTTATGTTTTAGACATTCAGAAAGCTTCCATGACATAGGATCCGCACAACCTTTAATATATTGCACTCACTTAATATCTACATTATATGTAAATTCATATGGATGAATTACCTTTATTAATATATATCCTGCAGCATCTCAGCCACTATTGGAGCCAGAAAACTGGGCAGATAAGCAAAAATCAGACCAGCAAAGTCCTCAAGCTCTACAGCTGAGAAGAGTGCTAGATGAAAGTATCAAATAAATGCAAAGAACAAGCAAAACAATGCCTAAAGCACAACGGAAGAGGGCTGAGATGGAAGGGAATGTGAAGGGAAATATTTCAGAGCAGATGACTGCTGTTAATCAGACTATTTACTATGGCCTAAAAGTATACTCTTCTGTATTAACACAGCCATAGAAGTAATTTTTCTTTTGAGATTTTTTTCTCAAAAATCTCATACTTGGGCATAGCACTGCTTCCCTTCTCCGTCACAATTTTTTTCTAGTCACATTTCCCTACACTCTTTTCAACTGGATGTGACTTCAGGTGTAAAGTTGCACTTCATCCAATAGTGTGGTAGAGAACTGAAGTTTTCCAGGAGCCTGTTATCCCCAGGGGAGATCTAAAATTTGTGCAAGAGTCCTCTTGCCTCTCTTGTCAGTATCAGAAAGTCTGGTCCTCTCCCAAATACTTAAAGGCTTATTTGGATTTAGCTGGATATAATTCTGATCTAATATTTGGACTTGGATTAAAGGGCAAGCACTTCAAATTTACACTAATGTCATGGATCTCAAGGCTAGATAACTTGTGTGCTCTGCCGAAGACCATTCCTTAAATTCATCCAGAAGCCAAAACTGATATACAGGAGAGAAACCCAATTATAAAGTAGCATATCTCAGCAGGAACATGTACACCAGTCCTTCAAACCAGTGCTAGTGATTTCCAAGTAGAGTTGAAGATGTTCATACAAGTACAAAGCCCCACATGACTTGGAACACACCTATTCTTGCTTTCAGTATCTTGTGTGTGCGTAGATCTGTGTGTATATATATATAAAAGATCTTAATTAACACATACCTAAATTAATAGAATAATATAAATAGCAAGCACTGACTGCAACATTTTTCCCCTTCCACATTTTGATGTGGAGTAGGACCTATAACAAACCCTAGGAATCACAATAAAATATCAGTTTCTTTCAAACCATACTTCTAGCATTTAAAATACTGAATGGATAATGGCTACCAGTTTAGTAATCAGATGGAAGGAAGTGATCCTTCACCCTGTGGTAAACCTATCACATTTCTGAAACCATGAAATTCTAGTGCTTTTTCTTCAAAATCCAGTACTCCCCCCACCTTTGACTATTTTTCTGATCTTATTTTGTTTGTTCTTTAGATTTTGAAGTGTTTATTATTTTGAAAACTGCATTTGCACTTATCAGAGTAAGCTGGGTACTAACACTTGAAAGCAATTCCTTGGAGATACCAAAGTTTCAATACTATCACATACACACAGATTATCTTAGATTTCATATAACGAATACTTCTTTTCTAAGTGGAGTTCTGAAGGTATGACTTCTATTCTCGGGGGAAAAAGGAACAGACAGGATTTCTATAACCCTACAGTCTGCATGCTGTGCATGTCATGTAGCAATAAATAATTCATATTTTGACCTTATGGGATACCTTTTACCCATGGATTTCAAAGAGCTTTTGCAAAGGTGGATATATGTTTTATTATCTCTAGTTTATAGATCGCAGGATGAACAGAGAAATGAAATGACCTACTCAAGGTCATTCAGCGAGCGAGGTGCACGTAGGTGGGTAACATCAGGCATGCTGCCTTTTTACTCGGGTTGCAGCTTACAGCAACACTACAAAAAGAGCCAGATACCACCTTAAGCTCGAATAGTACCCATGAGAAAGCACACTGGATGTTAGGTCTTCCACAGATTTATAAGTCTAAACATACCCATGGGAAAAAACAAGGAATGACTGCCTCTAGGAATGGGCACTACCTCCCATGAACAAAGCTGTCAGTGTCTCCTCAACACGGATCCACAAATTTCTCTCTCTTCTACAGCACAAATTTCTTGGAGACCACCTCAAGATACCACAGCCTGCACTTTAAAAAAAAAAAGTGGTCATAGTATATTAATATGTAAATTATACAGCCAAACATTTCAGCAGATTATTTTATGACGCAGAATTCATCACACTGTGATCAGTCCAACCTAAAAATAATTTATTTCAGAAATATTGATTCTACCTACAAAAAACTACCAGAAGAAGGTATACTTCTAGGACCAAAGTTATTTAAAACAGAACTGAAGCCCCCTAAATATTCCAGGAAATTTAAGATATTCTTGTACATTTTCATGAGCTAAAAAAGTGGTGTTTTTCTTTGTGTTAAGTCCTCTCTAACTTTTGAAAAAAATATTTTTAAACAAAAATAAACACGCAAGAAGTGCTCTGCAAAAAACTGTTTAATTGCAACACCCAAACTAATCCATAAGTATGAGAATATTTATGAGACTATACCACTGTATGAAGATAGTTTGTTAGTCAACACCACAGAAGTAATGGTTTGGATTAAACACTTAATCTCGCAGTTCTCTGAACCATCTTACCTAATGTTAAATCCAAGGCTCCATTCATGTCCTTAACTGCAAAGATTATGTGCAAATGCTTTGCTGGCATGGGACCAGACTGCTCCTGATTTTTCAGGGTGGAGTCTTCATGTTGTGTCAGACTGCTGAGGACTCAGGAGCATACAACATGCACAAATCAATCTGTTCAGCTGCCCTATGAAGTGCAGAAGCAGTAGCACCCAAGGTCCATGTATGTTAGCAGAGAGAGATAACAATGAATTGAGCCTTGGGTTGTGTCTTTGTTTTGCTTTGTTTCTTTTTTTCCCTGAAGAAAGAACATACACTTATCTTCCACAAAGGACAACTTACTCTGTTGAAATAGCATGATATATAAGCAAGCCAAAGATTTGTATTTTACAAGCAAAAAAGATATCACCACTGTTATCACCATTGGCATATAACAATTCATAGTAAAACACCATTTCATAAAAGCACTTCAAAGCTAGATTTAACTAACATAACATTGGAACGCTCCCTTCACAGAAAACAAGTTTTTAAAAAGGGGGGAGGGGGGTAGTTAGAAAAAACAAAGGAAAAAAAATCACAAACCACACACACTCCTTCCTCTGCATGTGCTAAAATGAGGTAAACCCAAAACTTGGCTATTGCAAACCAAAGTATAATTTTGAAAACAACAAAGAAAAGTTTTTGTCTGTGCCATAGGAATGGAGTGAACTTAAAAGATATATGCCATGCATTACGAAGAGACAAGATTTGCCAGAATTTTCCTGGGATTAATTAAAGGGAAATCATTTTAAATCCCTCTCTTTTTTCCAAGTCTCTCCCAGCTGAACTTGCTCCATTTGGGTAACAAATGCAAAGTATGCAGGGGGGTAGCTTCAGTTTTCCAATCAAGTCATCCACAACAAAGCAATCTGATTATGTTTCCGAGAATTTTTTAAGCTTTCAAAACAAAATTGTTCTGGAGACTGAATGATATATGCTCCTTTGTGCAAATGGACTCCTGCAGACAGTAAAATGAAACATGCACGTGTCATCAAAAATTCCTGTGCAGGTTTTTACAAGAAGCTGTCAAAAGTCTTGATATTTACACCTGGCTGCAAAAACAGTTTAATGTATCGAACAGGTAAGTAAAGCTTCTCGGTAGAGTTCAGTCGACTGCTGTGCCAGGAGTTACTGTTATCACACGCAGCATGTGTTTCACCACAATTCTCCCCACACCTTCTCTGTATGTAAGCTCCTCACCTTTTTTTTCCCCTCCTTGCTACTACTTTCACCACCTGTCCTTAAATAGATACTATGTAAATTATTATAATCTTATTAGCTTTAAGTGGTCACGTCTGCAAACATGGGCGCTGCTGCTGCTTTCCCCAATCAGCTTTCACTAATCTGCACGCTAATATTGCTCTGCCTGTGCTCGAGATTGACTGTCACGAGGTCAAAACAGTCACCTGAGCTGACACAGACCCCAAAAATCACACTCTTCTGCTAAAGACTGGCATCAAGCCAATTCCCACTTACACAGAAAATGAGTGTCAAATTACCATATTTGCATTTTCAAGATGCTTGCTGCATCACATGCACTGCCCAAGCTGGTGTCCTCTCCAGCTTACATGGGCAGCTGGTTGAAGAGAAATCTCTCATCAGATCCCACACCTCCAGACAAGGATCTTCTGCATTCGTACTCAGTTAACAAATGAAGGGAGCCGAATTCAGCCATTTCATTCCTGTAGTGAGCACCTTAATTTTGGTGCTTTCTGTGAAAAGAGATTTAATTCTGACCTTCTCTATTTACTATTCCACTAATAAATTAAATCTGTCAGGAATAAAAGTTCTTTTAGCTTTTAGATCTCTAAATGGGCAAATTACTACTTTTATCCTGAAGTTACACAGCCAATGCTTAGCTCAGTATGCAGCACACAAATAACATCTATGTGCTAACTTATGGTTTAATGACGGTTGAAAAACATCCCAATATCCAGAATATTCTTCTGATAATAACTCACTTGTAGTGACCTACATATTACAGATACAGCAGTGATGGTGCCCTTTTGCAACACAGCTTTAACATCTGAATTAGACCAGGAAAGTACTGACCCAGTTAAGTTATGCTTCCATACAGGACAATAAGGAAAGAATTCCATCAGGCTGAAAAAGTTACCTTTTGGGAGTAGAATAGGAGGAAAGTTAAGAGACAAGCACATAATGCTTTATTGTATCTGTATGCAAGGTGATAGATTTTGTCAGTTGCTTTTTCAGAGTGAGAATAAAGGAAAACTAAATTAGATATTTAGATAACACTGAAAGGAAACTACGTTTACTGACATAGCACATAGGAGTTTCACCCACTTACCAAAGTGCAGATACGAACTTTTTGTTCAATTTCTAATGGAAACCTTTGTATGCAGCTTTAAATGATACTTGAAGAGTCGTTTGAACTATTTCCAGAAATTATTAAAGAAAAAGACAAAATGTGGGCACTATAAAGCACGTGCAACTTGTTAAAAGTTTAATATATCCCTCAGATTGGTTGATGAGTTAACATGTTTTCCATTTTATAGAAACATACAGCATACTTATTAAGTAGACGTAATTGCTAGAGATGTTTCAGTCCCTGTAATATCAAACTAGTTAGTGTTCTATTCACAAAATAGTACATATGTGCATGTACTTCACTTAGATTTCTATTTTAATCAGTGAAATTATGGAAATAATCCCATAATATTCCAATAATGTTTCAATAATATTTAAATAACAACATTTGGGTACTTTTTCATACTTTGGGAAGAACATGAAAGAACATCAGTAGATAAAATAACTTCCTTTCTCAAGCATGAAACCCATCTTGTTAATTGATTTTCCCTTCTACTCTATACATAATGAACATTCTTTCCCTACCAAGCTGTTTGTCTATTTCACATCCCCAAAGCAGAACAAACCCAGAACATCTACTTGAAGTTGGCACTTACAAGGTAGAAATGTGGCAACAACAGCCCCTATTTGCAGCTGGAATAGCTGCAATGTAAACAGCAAATCCGTACAAGTCCTTGCCACAACAGAGACAAGCCCCCAACACTGAAGAATTGCGTTCCTGCCTTTAAGATCAAGATTACTCATTTAGGCTTTAAAGAGGTCTGTTGGGTCACTCTGCTGACCCGCAAGCTCCTACCAAGGCCGATTGTGGCACCAAATTTCTGCTCATCAGTACAAGAGCAGAATGGATAGGTGGTATTTCTGAACAACCATATTTGTTTTGGTGGTTTTCTTGTTTGTTTGTTTGGAGGGAGAGTTAAAAAATATCTGTAGAAGGAATTAGTCAATAATAAGATATGTTGTTCGGCATTCAAGTAAAGTTGTTTTCATTTCAGTGTATTTTAACAAACTGGAAAGTTTCAAAATCTTGTGTGACCAAATCAATCAAACTCATGGTAGCAGTCACTGAGCCACTTAAGTGCCTTAAAGCTTTCAGCAACAGCTCTTTGCTGCAGGTACAGGCGTGGCTAAAGTGAATACATTTGTCTCCAAAATGCAACGAAATTAAACCCAGCAGTCATTGTACACTGCAAGCTTCAACATGAAGAAAATTGGAATAAAAAACACCTTTATTTTATCAGTATTTGAAAATTCTTCCTTCCTCCAAAAAAACATTTTTCAGCATCTTATTTATCTCATTACCATCTGCTTGCAATTTCCACTCTCTCTAAAAGTCATCCTGGAAAACCAAAGGCAAACTTTTGTGAACCACAGTTATAATAAAACAACTCCCTCCATGGAACGGTCTGAAATCTTGGAGTGCTCCCGCTGCACCTCTCCACATCTGGCACACATATCAGATTATAAACCAGCAAGCCAAGTGAGGAGATGGGAAGGGAGATGGTGGCTGCAACACAAATAGAAGGCAGCACGCCTTCTATAATGCAGACTTTTTTTTTTCTGACTGCCAATGTGTCCAAGTGTGACAAACACCTGAGAAGTGTACACAGACATACAAAGATCCCTCACTTCAGTCAGTTCTCTGAAAGGCTCCGGGTTACACAAAACATGCTTGGAAGGCTTCACAACCATCACTCTGTGCCAGAAGTGCAACCAGGTTTCTGATTTTGTTGACTGACAAAGTTCACAGGAAATCAGTCTCTCATTCACAAGAGTCTTTCACTTTATGTACTCTGTGATTTTGTAGGTACAAACGTAATCAAAACCTGCCAAATGGCCTAAATGCCATAATATTTTTTTGTCAGACAAATAAATGCAGTTTATCCATTGATGCTCTTGCTATTCAGGTTTTGCAAACTCAAAGCTCAACCAGGAAAATGTGTGCATTGAAAACAACATAAGAACCAAATGGGATTATCGGTAGCGTCATTTCCCAGGTCTCTCTGAAGTCACACTTCCTCATCTCTTCATCCTCAAGGCAGCAGCAGGACACATAAAACCTTCACCACGTCTTTAAGGCTCAGCAATAAATACTCTGCAGTCTGAATTATCAAAATTATTCAGAACAGTCAAATGATTTTTTGTTCAAAACCAACTTGGCACGCTACTCAGGAAACCATTAAGGCAAACAAGAACGACAAAAGTTGAATTCTTCTTGCTAAGCTAATTGATGGCTGTACCAAAATGAAACATGCAACTGCATATGCAAAACTTTCAAAGACGCACTGTATTGCAGTCACAAAGTGACTTCCCCTCCATGCCCGCTGTAATATGATCGTAATTGCTGTGAAAGGGCGAGAGACCGACTATATGTTAAATCCTGCCATCTGTAGGTGCTTTACACACTTCCATTTGCTGCTGCCAGGTCAAAAGTTTACAGTATTTTCACTTGTTCATAACCAATCACAGCAGTCTTTGCGACGTGTAATCTTTGACCCACTCTCAAAGCAATTTTTGTATTATACAGTCATATGATTACACTGAAGAAAAAATCCACACATTTTATTAAGAATACATTTCTTGTTGGTTAGCTTAATAATTATTATTATTTCCACATTCAGTAAGCGTACTGTACAGATATTGTTCTTCCCGGTGAACTCCCTTGGAGCCCAGCAAGCCACGCCGAATTCTCCCCGTAAAGCGCTCCAGCAGCTCTGGCCATGTGCAGTCAGAACCATATGTGGAACGTGGCTGGAACACGCTCACTGTACCTGCAGCCTGCAAAGGAGGGGGAGCAACGGCTCGCTTTGCCCTACGAGGGGGAGGAGAAGCTCTGCAGACATTTTGACTAACTTTCACAGTGAAAACAAAAACTGTCTTTGAAAACTAGGATTTTCACAAGAATATCCCTACATATTTAACTTAAACTTTGAATATGCAAAAAGAGATTGTACGGAGGCATTTATGTTGCTGATATTATTACTATTATTAAAATACACAGTGAGCAGTCCCATGAACAACAGAATTAATGAAGCCTCATCTCCCACTGATTTACATCTCCTTTCTAGACTCTGGTGTCTAGAAAGGTGAAAGCTGTGAAAGAAACTTAAAGCTTTGAAGGAAACATTTCCCACAGTTGGGTCATTCATGAGAATCCTACCTTTTCCAACTCCTAGGGTTCACAGGCAACTAATAAGATTATTTCACGCTGCAATCTTAATCTAGACGTGTTCTGATGGAGGTATTCCTGCCTGTTTTCACAGCTACCTGTTTCTGCAAAATCCATAGGCTCTGAACTTTGAGATTTCTGCCTCGCCAAAAGATTTGACCAAAATCACCAATAGACTAAGAGCCACCAAGGGAAGATGAAGGAACAACACATGTGTGTGTCCATGAGTGCAAGGTGACCTCGTGAGTCTTGTTCCCATAGGAAAGAAGGCTAGAAATAAATGAGAATAGTCGACCTTATAATTTCAGAAAAAGCTAATTTAGATGGCATAAACTAGACAGTGTAATTATGCAAACAGATTGTCTAAAAGAAGTGTCATAGTATTTAAAACCACCTATAGTGGATTTTGCCGGACAGTTTTCAAAGGAAAACAGACAAACAGACCCCACGTCTTCTAATAGGAGTTATACGTGAAGAGATACATTTTCAAGGACACGCATTTTACTGTAGTCTATGAATTGTGATAGATTTGTGATCCCTTACTTCATTTTTTTTTTTTTTTTTTTTTAAATTTAGTATTTATGCAAGTGTATTCTATCTCCAAGGACAAACTAAAGTCAACACTCATGAATAGTTGCATAGCTGTCTCATGTCTGATTCTCACATGCTAAACCCTTTGTAAACGTAACAGAACAAAAGCAAGCCCGTGCCACTGAAATTGTCAAGTAACATACGACAGAATAATCAAATGAATAACAACATTAAATCATTTCAAGCAGTTCATAACCTAAAATATATTCACATTCAAAATTAAAATTATGTAGTCACAATCATTTACATAACAGCAATGAAAAAAACTAACAAAGAAGAATAAAAACTATCCCAAATATAGAAACCAAAATCAAATCTAAGGCTGAAGCAGTCTATTATCATCTTACCTCTTGCATAACAAAGACCATAGGATTTCACTTAGCAGCTCCTAAAGAACAACTGATACTCCGGCATCCATCAGCTGTGCTTATTGCGTTTGTGCTTTGTTACCAACAATTTGCCCAATTCATAAGTTACCACACCTGAACATATATACACTGTCAAAAGCAGAACACACCAAATATGTACTTCTAAATCATTGTCTGCACTTGGAGAGACCTCCACAGCTCTGATCTGAAAATGTAATTAGAAAAAAGTTGTTCCGTTCTCAATCACTTCTGTCTAAAATCTTCAACAAATTTCTAGACAAGGTTGAACTTTGATCTATTTATGTACCTAAAGCTTGAATAAATCTCCACGTGCTTGGAAAATGCTGTGTTTTTTCCCTCATTTTTGTGTCCTTTATTAACAACAGTGACAGAAGATTCAAGTGTTATGGAAACAATTTTAAAGTTTCACTACTTCTACTGAACGCTGTAATTTTTCTTACTGTAGGAAAATGAAAGTACTCTATCTAAAATAGAAACCAGATTTGAAAGAAAAAGGAAAAGATATTATGACCAAAAGTTGAGAGGAGCCCTGAAACCACAATTTAATTATTAAAGAACTAGAATATTACAGTAACAAATGTACAGAAATCTTCTAAATGAGACTATTGTTCACCATCAGAATAAAAACATACACAATTTGAAACCAGGTTGTCACACTTCCTTTCAAGACTGCACCACTTCTAATTTCTCTGCAGTTCAAAAAGCAATTTTAGACAGTTTGCAGCTACAGAGCACAAATTTATACTACTATTTATATTAAAGAGGCAATTTGGAGAGTTCAACACTGATCTTAGCAAACTGGTTAGCTGACTCGTGTGGGCCCCATTCCTGACAAGGAGAAACAGTCTATCCCTAGGAAGCAGATCTTTCAAGCCAGAAACCATACAACAGCCTGATGAGGCTCAGTGGGATTTACAAGTACCTGGATTTCATGTAGGCCCATAGAGTACCAACAGGAGGGAAGTGCCATGCAGGAGAATTGGTGTTTTCATTCAATTTAATTAAAGAACAACAATTCTGCAGAAAATACTAGAGGCCAGACTAATTGCAATGACTCTCTACAGCAGTGTATATATTTCTCTGTTTGACTGTGTTTGAGTTAAGCAACAGATCATTTAAACACATATACACAAAAGTAACTTAAAGTTTTTCCTACAATTGGCTGAAAGAGACAAACACAGCAAGTTGAGATCTTAAAACTATAGTGCCTTCTTTGTACATGATTTCCCTATTTTGTTTTTACCTGAGTCATCTTCATTATGGCATGAGCTTAACGGTTCTCTAAATGTGAAAATTCTTAAAACAGTCAATATGAAAAAATGCAGAATTTAAAGAAAATGTAAGTAGCATAAATAATTGAAATCTTCATTTAGTACTTAACCTTATGATAATCAAAATATGCAACCAAGCATAGAGATAATTGCTTTGGACAACCTGCATACATTAAATAAGTATTCAGTGCTCTCATGTAATGGGTATGTGTATTATCTCAGGATAATAAAATCTTTATAGACTATCACAGCATACCAATGACAAGTACATATACATATACTTTTTCCTTCCAGCTGCTTATGCTCTTTTCATGTTTAATAGTTACTGTCTCAAATAATTTTCTAAATTATCCTAAAAGGCAACACAAAACTATAATATCAAAGTCTCCTCAGAAAGTACTACTTGACTTCTCAAATGGCAATTACAAGTTTGAATTACTTCATATGCAAATAAGATTTTTTTTGTATGCCATGGTAGCTTGTAATTGATAAAGGCATTTTTAACAAGTAGTTTTGAAGGATGTAGTTTTCTGTTAGAAGAGGTCATTTACTACAAAGGCTCTGCCATTATAATTTTGGTGGTTGGCTATAGATCCTCCCATCACCTGATTCTCACAGATGTCACCTCCTAGTCCTCACGGTAGTCACCAATCTGGCCAGCCTGAACATGCCACAAGGAGCTATCCTAAAATACTGACAAGATGCCAGTGATGAAATATGACTAGACCACATAAGGAGGGAGGCTCTTTTGCCGAGCTCCTTCCACTGTCCCAGAGTCCTCTAAACTGGACTGGGACAAGCCTTGAATAACATTCAGGTGCTGGGCAGCACCTGTTGCTTCAGAGCTGCTCCCTGACTCCTTTGGCAAAAAGCAGAGATAAACCTGCTACAGATTGGTCTTGGCCCACAGATCACCACATTGGGACCATACCATATGAATAAGAGCAATCTATTTGTTGCATCAAATTGACTGGCTCTACCATCCTTTTCAACAACACAACCCCTTCCAGCCCGTTAAAACTCAATGATAAAACACTGTGCAATGAGAGTATGTTTCAGCACCTGGGCTTGGATTAGGAACTCAGCCACGAAGGAAATTACAGCCATGTCACGCTAAGCAAAGAAACACATGAGTAACTCTGGCAAGTGCCTAAGATAAGGCTCTTCTGAATGAGTGATGATAATGTTATAGTAATGTTATAATTAATTATTACCTACGCACAGAACAGAGTACAGAGAAGATCAAGTATAAGCTGTGCCACCACTCTTGTTCAGAGTGAGAGCTGTACGTTCTTTTAAAACACTGTAAGACAAGAATAGGTAGGAATATTTTACACAACTGAACATGTTATAACCCTTACTGTGTCTTTAAGTTTTGCAATGAAAGAAACACCTCAACATATACCAAACAACCATGGTTTTTCACAGGTCTTACTGCAATTCTCACTTTCCTTGGTCTTCCCTTGTCTCCTCTGTTAAATTAAAGCCAAAATTTCTGGGAAGCTTCAAGGAGAACTCTGTCCTGATTTCTGTTCCCTTCACAATTGCTGTTAGTTGTAACCTGGTTTTTATGCAGAGGCTGTTAAGGCTTCTTTTGCTTTTAAAATTCCATTCAGAGAGATAAATCAAGGTTCTGGAGATTGGTATAGTTCTTCTGGTTGTCCCAGTGACAACAAAATGGGTTAGCCAGCTTTTCTAAAGAAGGGAAAACCTCAGGTAGCACAATATTAAGCAGTCCTTTTGGGAATTATTTCTTGCATAAAGTCAAAAAATGGTCATCACAAACACACAATACTTTACCAGGCCTTGACTAAACATTCTCCACTAGTTATCTGATAGTTGAAGAGGAAAGCTAGGAAAGGGAAACAAAACATTTCCTTGCCATCATATTCCGTTTAGGACAGAGTAACGTTTATTGAGCTCTGTCTGAAGACCCTTAGAGAGCTTTGCAAAATGTCATGCCACCCCTCACGTGAGGGAAAGCCTCCCCAAGGCTGTCAGAAGAAAAAAAGCTCCACCAGTGATCCTGGTACGTGGCAAGTGCTTTCCTCTCAGCAACCAAGCAGGGCTTCCCCAGAGCTCTCCTGGGAGAGATGCCCATCCCTGGACAGCCTCCTCCCTGGCTCTTCTCTGTGAACAGAGAGAGGAAGGAATATTCAGGAGGAATTTGCTACTCAAGTGCCTGACAGTAGCAGAGGCAGAGAAATGATGACAGGCCCTTTCTGGATGAGAAGCTGGAGCTCTCCTCAAAGGCCATAAACAGCCTAAAACATATTTGAAATGACCTGTGAGTGTATAGGAGCAGAAGAGGAACTCTTTCTTATCCTTCTGTACTTGCTGTGCTTTTCTGCCATACCGAGCGCATGAGCAGTGTCAAAGGCAGGATGGGTGAATTAACTCAGAAAAAAAGCTGTCCAAAAAAGCTGAGCAATCAGTCCTCAAAAAATTAATGATAAAAGACTTTGAATAAAGCCAATTTGTAATGGAATGTAAGAAGGGAAGTCCCTGAAGACAGAAGCTGTCTACCAGCTCTGCAGCAGGTTTTGCTGCCCCATGCAGTTTGTGGTGGCTCGCAGCCAGCTTTGGCGACGCTCCCCTGGACGCAGGGCCTGGAAGCAGGCCAGGCTTGCTCGCAGGCCTCCGTGCCACTGCCAAGCTTGGGGCGAGCGAAGATCCCCTTCTGCAAATCTGGTTATCTGCAAGAATATTGGGGTTTTCCAATGTTCCTAAGCGAGTCGAGTTCCCTGTATTTATACAGGGATGGAACATGTGAAATAGAATACTTTACTCTGCTAAAGAAAACGAGCCACGGATTGTTAATTATATGGCTATTTGCACTTTGACTGGAAGAGGAAGTAAGCTGGTTATAACTACTTTGGGCTTTACTCCTGCAACTGCATTGAAACCACATTTATGACAGCTGAAACTATGCAATTTATATAATGTGGGCACTTCCTGTTTTTGAAGGGAATACTCCACTAGTATCAGTTAGTTCATGTTAACCTTTCTGGAACTGGAATATATTAAATGTGCTCAGTTTTGAAGACTGGCCTTAAGATCTTATTTTACTATTTTTAAATGAGTACATAAAATGCATATATTTAACTACTGCTGTCAAGCATCTCTATTTCTAGGGCCTAAGCATATTCTGCAGGCGTCAGGAAGCACATATGTTGTACACGTGTAAGCCCCAAACGCCCAGCTGTCACCAGGGCGTGCTCAGAGCCAGTGATGGTCACTGCACGTCCCACTGAGCAGGCAGCTTGCACTCTGACTATGCACACCAGCAGATTCATCTTTTTCCATTCAATGTGCAGTATTTCAAGCAATTTCTAACAGCAGCCTTGTTATTCTGAACAGTGCATTATTAATTCTTAATTGCGGCAACTATGTGTTCAATTTTATAGACACTGAGCATGTGGGGTAACACAGCCCTCCCAGTATAAATAATAATAATAAAATCATTATTTGACCAGAAGATAATTTTGAAAATACCATTTTATAACCCTAATAAGCAGCAGGATGTTTCCTGTGCCTTTTCTCTTACTTTATTTATTTAATTGGATCTCTCAAACCAAACTTCCGAAAGGAATGCAATCACACAAATCAGCCCTCTGCTTTTCCATTGACAGTTATTTTCCTAACATACTGTAGTGGGAAGGCATCTATAGACTGATCAATTAAATACCAAATGCGTATCCAGTAACTCTTGATGATAAGATGTGATGATAATTCTTACTTACTTACAAAAAAAGGACATTTTATTTACAATATATTGTTCCAGATTTGTTTCCCTACATACAGCTTGAGACTCAAGTACCCCCTATAAATGTACTTACACTCTAGATCTCTGAAATATTTAACACAGATAAGAGTCAGCATTTCTACTACCTTTAATTGTTCTGCTCTCCAAGACCACAGAGTCTTACATCTGATTGTTGGATCCAGCCCTATAACTGTGAAACATGCCAGTTTTGCAGTGCTAACAGAAAGTGAACTCTAGCAGACTTCTTAGTCTCAGACTAGAAGAAAATTAAATAAAGGTTCAGTTGAGAAGTTCTTTTACAAAAAAAGCCGTTCCAACCAGAAGAAATACTAAAGGTTAAACTTCAAATTCTACTATACGTGATGTAATAAATTCTCTTAACTTCAGAAGTAAACATGGTAAAAAGGTCTAACTCATGCACCTCTTTTAAAACACTTCCCTCCATCCCCGTCTTCCTGCCCCATCACAGGCATGGCCCCAAAGCTGCCCACAAGCCTATTTCCCATCAGAAGAGGCCAGGCGCGCTGCCCTTTCTTCCAAGCCATCCTCGGCACAGAATCTGGTCCAGTCGCACAGACAGGGAGCTGAAGAGCCAGCCATCTGGTCTAACCCAAAATGTGGGTAGTTGGCATGAGAGGGATGGGCCAATACCTCCACTGGCAAAGCACTCTTTGGGAAACCACAAGACCAAGGTTAGCTGCAATGTCACCACATTGGTGACATTCTCACAGAAAGTGACCCTATAGTCAGCCTCCACCCTCCAAATGAGGGAGATAGAGAAATGAGGGACATAGAGAAATCTAGTTCTCAGTGTGCAGTCTAAAGTTATCCAGTTACTTGAAGAGCCTCATCAAGATACAGACCCAAATTCTAAACCTCTTTTTTTGACTTGTATTTTTATATTTTGGACTGAAGTCTACTGATTCTACATGGAAACATTCATGTCCAGAGCCTCACAGTCTTATTTCCTAGAAGTACTGTGAACATTTCTAATATGAGGAAAGTGAAGGTAGCTCAGATTAGATAAGTCACAGAGGAAGAATTCTGCTGTTAAAGATTATGCAGATGTTATGATGGAGGCAAAGAAAGACCTTCTTTAGCTACAGCCCAGCTGCTGCACACGACTTCAAAAAGACTTGGCACAGGACTTCAGCCACAAAACTTCCCTCTCACTTCACTTCATGTCATCCGAGACGACAGTGAGCTGCACCAAGGAAAAAACTAACACAAGGGGAGAATGGAACATGTTATTGGTAGGGCAGCTCCTTGCATTGCCAATACACACATGCACCTTCACAAAACGCAGCTGTATGTCTCCATTCCTTCTCAATTCAGCAATCTCATGAAAAAAACAGCAATGATAAGGCACACTGCTGTCCCTCTTACTTAAACCTGCATTTTCTTTTACTTTAAAGACAACAACTGAATTACCACATAATTAACATATATTAAAGCTTCAAAAATAGCTATAATAAGAAAAGGAAAATATCAATGAAATTATAAAGTATTATCAGCTTCAGTCCACATCCTTTATTACCTATAGACAGAGCGACTGCAAACAAGTACTCTGAGCAAGAAGCTGACAACAGCACAGCTTACAACCACACTGAATGTACGTGTTTAATACCAGTCTGGTATTTTCCACGTCACATACATACCACAAAGAAAATATGTATTCACTGTCTAAATTCAACGTTCAGCTGTTCTCTTTAAATGATGAACAAAAAATGTGTCAAAACAATACTGCTAGTTACACAGTACCCAAAATGAACTTGCATTGATTTTATATATTTAATGGTAAAGTGCAAACATTACACTTAGTGCATACTAACATTACACTTACTTGTGATTTCCTTTCAATGATTTTGTTAGTAGGAAATTTATCTGAGAGACATGAATCACTTCAAGTCGTGTGTATGTCCAGGAGATTAAATCAATGCATTATTGAGGCATGCGAACAAACTCTTATAAACTGCATTCAAATGTTCCCTTTTTCTTTTAATTAATTCACATGGCATCAGCTCTGACTGTTATGATGTCACTCAGCTTCTACCACGTGAAGTCATGAACTGCTCTGTCACCTACAACATTCTTCTCACAACTGTGAAGTCACAGATGAGGAATTAATCCAAATGAGACAAGAGCAGTAGGAGCAGCTAAACCACTGCTAACATGCAAACTTCCTTCATAAGTACAACAAAGTAGAAGAAACTACAGAAATAAGGAAACACAAGCAGAAATATACTGAAAAAGGTCGTGTTTTTGTGGTGGTGGCTTTTTTTTTTTTT
>WBMW01005162.1:783043-826156 GCA_013396635.1 Penelope pileata
TTTTAAAGTAACTGCCGAGCAGGCATGCCTAACCCCTCTCTCTCTCTCGCACATCAGCAGTACTGTTAGCTCATTTCACCTCAAAAAAGCTTTTGTAAACCATCATTTGGTAACACCAGGGATTCCTGTGTCACCTTCCTTCTACCTCACCTTTCACTCCCCCCCGCCCCCCCCACCTCAAATCCTCATTCCCATCCTATTCAGGGTTAGGTCTTTCTGAGTGTCAACTTGGAGCTGTACGAGGAGGATGGGCAGACTGCTGGGATATTCTGGTGGGAGGTGTTAGCGGTCGCCATCACAAGGCTCTTTGATCTGCGGACAGTTGCGGAGCTGGGCCTGCTAACCAGATGCAAGGGGCTCCCCCCTTCCCACTTTTCTTCCTTCTGCAGTACAGACAGACAGAAATGCCATCAGCTTGAGTACAAGGGCCTATAAAACAATTACAGACTTACCTTGAATTTAAAAAGGACTACTTTGCTTTCATAGATGCCAGAGTTCGCAAACCAATAGCTTAATATGGAAAATTAAAATAAATCCCACATGCAATTCGATTGTTGAAGTTTAACAAAACTTGGTTTTCAAAAGTTCTTTTCACAACAATATATTTTAAAAAAGAATTTAAGATGAAAAGTATATGGGATTGTTGTAGTGCTTTCTACCAATTAGTACTACTTTCATTAGATGGGGCAAGAAAATGACAATTTTTTTCCTAAACTGGCAGAGAACAGCCAATTCAGTAAGCTGCGTTTTTGTTTTCTGTGAGAGGGCAGTGGAAAAATCTCTTTCATTTATTAGGTCTTCAGAGACCAAAACTGGCCGAGTGTCAAACCTGCTTTATAAAAGCCAAAATCCATTCAGCCATGCGTAGATAGATTACACAGTTTTTACAACCTGTTATCAGTATCAACTTAACAGATGACAAACCTTTGGTGTCCTCTAATGAGTGTTACTGCAACCCTTTATAAAAGGGAGCAAAAAGCTGAACTGACAGTTCAGCACAAAAGGGAAAAAAAAAAAAACAACCCTAATGGCAGTGCCAAATTACATTAACAGCCTAAGATCTCATTCATGTTTTGCTAGATGAGCTTTGCATAAAGCCATAAAATGAGATCTCGTACAATGGCAAATGAGCATCCTGGATAGCTATTTAAATTTTAATAACATTGGCTGCTCTGAGCCACACCATATGCAGCTATGATACTCAACGTGCCAGTTTCACCACCGCACTCACGACTGCGGGACATGTAGGAATTGTCATGGGGACGGACATGGCAAGGCCTAAAGGTGAAAGGGTGCTGAAGGCAACCTCAGATAGAAAGATTATTTTCTTTATTTTTTCTTAGAAAGGCGGGGCTTTCAGGAATGACAAAACTACAAGGGTGAGCCAAGCAACCTGCTTTAAAGAAGAACGAGGATAGATTCCTAGATGACTTTGATGAACTGATTAAAATATGCTGCCCTGTTAAAACGGCACTTATCACATTGAATCAGGTACACAACATTAAATCCAGGGGAAAATATTAAACTTCAGTTTCCCATAAATATACCCAACATCACAGTATATGAACATAGCTTTTCTATAGCAGTTTATGATAACAGCACCCGCATGAGTTTTTAATCTCAGACTTTACAATCAAATGGAATAATTGCTTAACAAAAATATTCTACAAATAGTAGGATTGCTCTGTAACTATCTATAGTGATTTTAAAAATGCTTGAATTGTTCCATTGTTTTGTTTAGCAATGGATTCTATTCATTCTTTAAGATAAGAAGAACTGCAAGCTAAGTCACAAATGTTTCCGATGTTATTAAATATTTTAAGTAACTATTTCACCCTTAAAACAAGTGATTGTTATTAAGCATTCAGCATGCTTTGCATGAGCTAGAAGTCCAGCATTCTCATTCCATACCAGGGGGCTGCAGAGCTGCAAACCTGCATCTGACACAAAAGTGAGCCTAAGCATTCTTAACATGGCCCTTCTGCGTGAGTTATATAGATTTATCAGTACAGAGGCACACACAAACACACGTGCTTTCTTTAAAGTTTCATAAAATCTGCAAGGTCTTTAGAATTGCTGAGTGTACGTGTGATTTTTATCACCATCACATTCACAAGGCTCTTTAAGGCTCCTCTCCTTGCCACGCAGTTCACAGATCACAGGAACACGGAGACTCTGAACCAAGCTTTATTTGCACAAGAGCACAGGAAATGTTACACAACACCAGTGCTCATATGGAGGAGGAGAGAATCTGTGCTCCTCATGCTCAGATTCGCCAGAATTCAGCCTTCAATCACAATTTGCTCAGAGCTTTGAGGTAAGGAGTAAACAGGTTTTTTTTTTAAGTAAACAAGAACAGCATTCCTGAATACAGCATAGAAACAATTTATTGGCATTTGGGGAGCAGAATCCACAGCTGTGGGTCAGGTACTTTTTAGAAATCTGCTTCAAAACAGTAAAACCCTCCCGATCTTTGTCCCTCGCTTGAAGCCAAACAGCTTTGTGTTGCCTCTAAAAATAGGAAGGGAGCGCAGGGGGAAGGGAAGGGGGTGGAATAAGAGGATAAGTGGGAGTGAGAACTGATACATCATCCTGGCATTAATTTATAAAAAGACCAGCAAATTGTATTCTTAGACTACAGCTTTCCTAACAAAGTCAGGCACATTCTCAATTATCAAATAAAGAGAGTCATCCTGTACTTTTTATTCTGTACATGCAAAGGAAAAAAAGGAAAAGTTTTGTTTCATCTATTACCAAAACCATCATTCTGTAGTCAACACTTTTAATGAAATACAGGCCAAAGGATTAGTCAGAGCAGATTCAAGAGGAAAAAAAAAAAACAAAGGAAATCTGTATGCATATGCAAGACTATCACAGTAATTAAACCTAAGAATGAGTACCAGTACCTCTGAGTGCTGTCCTACGAGGCTTTCACTCACCCCAACTCTACATCAATGAGTAGGGCAGTGGCTTGTATTATCTGAAGACGACAAACGATCCTAAAAATCATAATTAGAGCACTCACTTAAGCATTCTAAATACCAAATGTACCAGAGATGCAGCCTCTATCTGTTAAAATCCAAAGATGGTGCTCATTTCTGCAAAGGAGGAGCAGGCAGAGGTCTGGAGGGGAAGGCTGTCCCCTTGCCTACAACTTGGGCTGTTACCGCACAGGGGAAAGACTGCTGCAGAGCGATGTCCCAGACAGGAGGCAAAAGAGAAGTTACTTGAAAGCTCAGGGTGTTGCAGACAAACAAACAAGTGAAGGCATCAACTGATCATGCTCGCCTTGGGAAAAGCAGGTTGTGGTAAGGAGCCCCAGGTTGGCTGGAGGCAAGGCAGTGAACCACTAAACGGCATCAACACAGCTTCTTTCAGGCCAGATCCGGGAGAGGAGGAAGTGGCAACAAAACGCTTTTCATGTTTTAACATCAGGCCAATCTCAGCTGGGGTTTGGTGCAAGTGAATTGGACTCAGAGTTTTTCTCAGAGGGTTATTTTTAAATACCTGACCATATGAGCTTCCTTGGAATAGGAAAAAAGGGGAGGCAAAACTAAACAGTGATTATATGTATGTTTAAATATAACATTAAAAAAACCACAAGATATTTAAACTGACTAGAAATGTCCACTTTCATTTTAACTTTAAAATTGGCAATGAACCTGGACCAAAAAAAGGCTATATTCTGACCGAGATGCAACAGCATGCAGTTTCTAAAACCAGCATTTAAAACAGTTCAAAAGAGGGAAAAAAAACTTGCTCAAAATCTGTCCCTTAGAAAAGCAGCAACTTGGTTTTGAGTCCTTATTCAGATATGTGCTAAAGCCACTCAGAGCTTGAAGAGAAAGCTCAAGTAGCAGAGGCAACAACAGCGAGTTCACAACGAGAGTGCAGGTCTGTACAGAGTTCACTCGACAGCAGCAACATCAACAAATAAGGGCTAGAGAGCTGACCCCAAGTTATCTCAATACTACTTTCCCTGCAAGAAGCATCTGCACCAGTGCCAGAAAGACTTGTGTTTATTTCTTTATTTTGAAAGACAAATAGATAAAGGCTCACATCTAGGTCTATGTAAATCATCTCAGAAGATTCAGTGGGATGCTGAACATGAGAGAACACACGATCACAGGCATGAAGCATTATCAAGAGAAAAGGTTGAGACTAAGGAAGAGAATACATGCATCTGACAGCACATTCCTGAACACAGATACAGTCAGACTGACATTCTGTTAGGTAGGAATCTAGCAATTGTACTTTTTCAGCAGTATCCATTAAAATATTTAGAATCAAATCACGTACCTAAGAATACAAAACAAACAACTGCTTCAAAAACATCCTTTCAGGATGGAAAAGGCATATTTTTGTGTACAGAGAAAAGTATCCATACATCAATTAATCTCAAATCAACTGTCCCCATCTGTTTACTTAGGCCTTTTTTGGGCTGTCACTATCAGTAATATATGCAAAAATTTGCATAGCTCTGCCAACAGTGCTGGTTAATTGTCTGTTTGCTGAAGTTCTTCTGAGCAAAATTATTTCATTTGTCAAACAAAAATGGCATTTTTAATAGTGTTTTGACAATGGAACAGCAAAATTTAAATATTAAAATTACATTATATGATGTCAATGTATGATAGCATTAGCCAAAGAACTGAGATTCTGCCAGTGTGCATATTCCTCTTCCCAGCCTGTCACCGGTATTGCTTACTTTGGCATCTCCTTCTAACTTCCTAAATTTGGACTTTTACACCACTAGGAGGAACTGATTTCTTGGTTTCAAGGAAAGCGCACTCACCCTGCTTCTCACAGCAGACAACACAGAGATAGTAAGCCTTCTTCTGAGCAGTAATCCAATTGGAGGAAAAAACAAAAACAAAAATACAAGACCAACCAACACCCTAAGCTCAAAACAAAAAAAAACAAAAAACAGAAACAAAAAACAAACAAAAAATCCCACAAAAACCACCAACGGAAGAAAAACACCAGAGAAAACTCCATCGCAAATGATACTGGTTAATACTTGATGTTTTACTTATTTAAATGTTTGGATACTCCATAAATTTTTATTTACTGTTTTCCCAGCTGATTTCTGGAACTACAATGCTCTCCCTCACATGGAGGAACATAAAGTCTATCCTGCAGTATCTACCCCAAACTGGTTTCCTTTTTGCAACGTACACACCACAGAGCTGAGATGATCTGATAGGTCACCTCTGCACACACGTACTGCAGCTAATGAAGTTTTTTGCTGTTTATTAGAAGGAGAAGGAAGAGGTACATCAACTCTTAACCAAACTGTATGACACTTTATGTATCTTAAATATTTGTCTCCATTCCAAAGCAGAAATTTTCTTTCTGAGCTTATAGGATTTGTCCTATATATACATAGAAAAATAAAAAAATAAAACAAGTATGAGCAGTCACACCATGCTGACAATCTGCACACCAATGTGTGCACCAATCACCCAGATAGACAGCAGAGAATCTCCTCTTACACACATTTTTACCACCATGATCTGTACTTAATTGTGTTTGCAGTACCCCAAAGAGCCTCAGCAATGTCCCAGACCTCTTTGTTTCAGGCAATGCATTTGGGTTCCCTTACCCTAAAGAGCCACCAAAATGCTTAAGGCAATGAGCTGGTACCAACAGGCAAGTGAAACAAAACATTTGATATTTACAAGAGAAGATTTGGACATCCAGCCATAAATTAGCTTTCTTCGGAGCTGTTTTATTTTCTGGTATTTATAACCAGTTACAGGATAATAGTTAATTTGGCATGAGTGCAACTGAGTATCTGCAGGAGACTAAAACCATTAAAACCATCTGCAGAAAGCAAGTGGAATTAAGTGATCCCAGGGCTACTTCTTTCTGCTAGAACCTTTGTATTGTGGAGACACTGCTTTCTTCCCAACTGTATAAATCTTTTCAGTATTCAAAGTTACAAAACCACAAAAGGAAATAGCACAAAAAAGCCCCAAGCATGAGAAAATACCTCAGTACCAACAAAACCCTATTTCACATGAAAACAAGGGTTATCACATTCACTTTGCTTCCATGTTAATGCACCCCTCTGAAAACAAGCCACAGAAATAGAAAAATCAAGCTCTTGAGTTAGCACCTAACTTAGCTTGCCTGAGCAAATCAATCTCCCCGCGTGGATGAATTATGAAAACAACATTTAACCACACGTCATTTTCCATCTGCACTGCCCTCTATACCTCACTACAATATTCACTATATTCAATATTTTGCATTGCTTCCACTGCCTATTGTACAACTTCATGCATCATTTCTTGCAGGTTTCAGAGCTGTTCAGCGGCATGAAGTAACGTATTTTTCTGAGAATATTCTACAAAGTGATTGACTTACAGCATCATTTGCATTTATGGTCAGCAGTATGCCTGCTTCTAGCATGAGCAACAGGCAGTAAATATAGGTGGCTATTACGGAAACTTAGGCCCTTATTTTCCAGGGTATTTAGGAAATATATGTATTCAAACATTCAAAGCACATCATCTCTCGAGTCAAAGTACAGCTTCTCCTTGAGAAGACTGAGCACTCAGCATTTTTGCAAATCAGCCCAGAGCTGAGCACAGGCAAGCAAGGCACATATTTCGTGACGACCTCCTAAAAAGCTAAGTGACATGTGAGCATCATGCAGCTTTATTTATTTATTTTCATTCCTAAGCAGACAACTTTATTAAACTACGCATCCTCCTGTCTCTTCAGCACAGCAAACAATGCTTATGTCATGGCCTGCCAGACCCAACACCTCTCCAGTTGCTTGTGCCAACACCAGTCTCTCCCTGCTCAGCCCCACAGCCAACTTCTGGACCCCCAGTCAAGCACCACATCCCCATTGGGATATGAAATGCAAAGAACACAGGGCAGAATGAGCCCTGCACAGATAATGTGTTTGTTTTGCAAAAGATGCTGAGCAAAGCACAAGTGAATTCAACAAGGACAACATCTTCTGATGTTTCATCTACTGAAACCAAAGTATTCTGCAGCTTACACTCTGCTCAAAATTTTGATGTTTTTTCATTGAGCAGGAGAAAATGCATTACAAGATCTAGTTTTTCTTCCAAAGAAATCTAAATTCTCACTCCAAAGCCCAGATTCTGCAGAACTGTTGAGAAAGGACACATTAAAGCTTTAAACAGTCTCACCCACAAAACCAGCAATTTTTGACTGAAAAACACAGAATAAGTATTTATTAATTCAGCTCTAGGTAGAGCCTATGAAAAATGGTAGAGCCACGATGAAAAAGTGGTAAAGATTACAGTAACCAAAGATCAGGTTTCATATTCATATTGAGTTCTGCCAGAATAAGTTACAGATATTACAGTTTCAGTCTGTCTTAAAATGTTACTTTCTCCAACTCTCTGCCCCTTCTCTGTGGGCTGTCAGCTTCACCGGCTCTAAATTTTCATGTACTGAGTTTTATTTACACTACATATACATATGTTTCTGTAAGTTTAGGTATTTTATATAAAAACAGGTTTTTATGCGTGTGTAGATATATGACTATAACTTGAATTCTATTTCAATATCTGTTTTTTAAAAGATAAAATGCTTACAATTTAAGGGAACGTAATGTGAAAAAATAAAGCAGCAATTTTGGATGAAAGACTTATCAACTAAATGTAAAATGCAGTAAAGATACACTGCAAAAGCAACTGAGTATGGTTCTTTGGCATCATATTTGCTGCTGAACTGTTCATTTATGGGCTAAGACCACAAGTTTGAATACAAATATAACGTGTAAATTACACAGCCTCACTTCAAGACATCTCTAAACTAAAAATAATAAATTAATTCAAGTAATCTGTCAGATGTTTATCACACTGGGGAACAGTGGATTTCACACAATGGATTTTTCCACCTTCCCTTTTGGGCTCCCTTAAAACAAGACTTACCGACACATGCAGTACGCAGACACCTGATGACATTAGGGAGGACAGATTAGTAAACCAGAAGGTCCCCTATGATCACATAATCTTACTTTTTGTGTATTACATGCCACAAAACTAAATTAATTTTTGACTTAATACTTGAAATAGTGCTTCTCTGTAGGGAAAGGCATCTGATTTTGATTAAAACTCACTGTGAAATTCACCCCATATATGGCAATACAGTGCTCTTCTGTTGTTATCCTTACAAAAAAAAAAAAAAAAAAAAAAACCATGCACCTTTAGTTTTGAATTAAATTTATCTAGTCTTCCTGCCCCTGGATCTGGTTATAGATTTGTTTGCTTAACTTACAGACCTGCTACCACAGAACAGTTTGCCATGTAGGAGCACAGAGGCAGGCGAGGGTCACCCTCCCAGCCCCAGACTTGTCTTTCCAAAGGGAATTACACCCGAGATTCAGGCCCTTCGCTGTTTTCCAATTCTTTCAACAAAACATCTGTCTTCGAGCACTCGTAATTTATTAACCCCACCTACAGGTGCCAGCAAAATAAAATAATGAACTTATTAGATAAATGATCCAACATCCTGACTACTGCTATACATCTCTCCTCTGTTCTGCTTTTCTGTTTACACAGCCACACCTGCGTTGGTCCTTTTTGCTAGGATTATTTGGGAACTCTTGGATTCAGCTGATTATTTGCCACCACCCTTCCAACACCCGCCTTTGTTTCTGGATGTAGGACTCCATATTTGACTATCCAGATGCACTCCATCACTTTGCCACCACTTGCCAAGCAGTCCATATGGCTCTGTAGCAGCTGTTTGCTCTCTTCACTGTTTATTATTTCACAAACTTTTATATCATTTACAGACTTTCTTCATATTCTAATTCATAACAAATATCAAAAGGCATATGACCAAATAAATCACTTGCAGTTTTCTACTGAAAAAGTTAGTCAGTGATTCCCATTTATAACTGATGAGCTGTAGTTTATGCAGTGGGTATACAGCATTTTGATTTTGCCTTGTTCTAAATTCTTACAACCCTTGTTGGTTCAACACCAACTTATACGACGTGGTTCACAAGGCCAGCTACAAATTTACTCAAAATGAATGGCAGTCACGGATCTAATGATATCTTTAGTCCCTGCAGTACCCAAATTCTCATAATCTCTCTTTTTGTATGTATTTCAGTGTGCACAATGACTGTAAGAGACGTGGGAAAAATGTGACAGCAAACATGGTTTTTCAAGATCAGAGTTAGAGAGCTCTTTCAAGGAGAAGATAATCCTGATTTCTGCTCCCAGGAATACTGCTGCTTGGTTTTTCAATGGTTCTCAACTAAAAAAAAAAAACAAAAAAAAAAACAACCTTTAAAGACTGCACAAAGAAACACTGTACCATGCTCGCCCAGTACTGATAGGGGAGAGGACAGCAATCTCCATGCCCAGTCACTTAAACTTTATCTGAGCTCCATTTCTGGAAAGTATTGTATCTTAACCCATTGCATGAAAAGTAGTAATAACTCCTCAAGATAAAATCAGAGCTGATCTTGTCAAATAAGCTATATCAGCTTCAGCTAGCATTAATTATACTGCCCTCTTAATTACTGATATCAAGTCCTGGGTCAGCCTTTTCAAGATTTTATCTAAGGTCAGAGTCAGGCTGTTAAGTCTAGAATAGCAGTTTATCCCAGCCAAAACAATGTTCTTCCAAGTATGTCTACATCTTCCACATGCAACAAGTAATTAAGGGGAAAAATAATAATCAACATCAGTACAGTGAGCTGTGCAGATAATCCATGAAGTTGTTGGACAAGAGTTAGCAAATTTACAGAATCACAGAATGGTAGGGGCTGGAGGGGACCTCTGAAGTCCAACACTCCTGCTAGAGCAAGTTCCCTACAGCAGGTTGCACAGGAAAGTGTCCAGGCGAGTCTTGAATATGTCCAACGAAGGAGAATCCACAGCCTCTCTGGGCAGCCTGTTCCAGCGCTGTATCACCCTCACAGTAAAGAAGCTCATCCTCATGTTCATAGGGAACTTCCTGTATTTCAGTTTGCGCCCGTTGCCCTTTGTCCTGTCACTGGGCACCAGCAAAAAGAGCCTCTACTTAGTATGGCTAAATCCTCTGCTGTTTCACAGCCTCCTGAGCTAGTACTGGAAATTGTTTCATAATCATCTCATGTCACAATATAGGCTTTTTTTTTTTTTTTTTTTTTAAAAAAAAAAAAAAAAAATATTTTTTATTTANAACAAAATACAAGATACATACTCTTCATTTTCTACATTGTTAATTGCAGAGTTACGAATTTTCTTCTGGGGTTCCTTTGTTTTTCCTCTGTTATTTTCCACAATCACCAGATCATAATTTGTTTTCTTTTTCCTTCTCCCCCCTTTCTTCTATTTGTTACACACAAACTGTCTTAATTCCCTTCATAAGACTAAATCCTTCTAACCTACCATTTTATATAGACAGAATGCCGGCTTTTTTTTATTATTATTATAGAAAAAATTCAAAGCACATGGCATATAAATACTTTTTGCAATGTGAAATACACAAATTTATGTGCATTTATTTTTAGGCATTTTTATTTTTTATATTTTAGACTAGTTCAGAATCACATCCTGAAATGTAAAAGAGTTGGACTTTTTTTTTTATTATTATTATCTATTATTATTTTTTAAAGCTTTGTGCTCTACCATCTTCATTTCTCACAGTGGGATGCAATGCCTTTTTTTTCATCTCTCTCTCTGGGGTACAGTGCAAAACGTCTTCAGTTTGGAAGGCACCATCTCTACATGTAGAGCTTCCAATGTTCTACCATAGGAAGACTTCGGATACAGCCCTCAGCGTGAGGTCTCCCATGGCAGCCCCTCCCCTCCTCAGCTCTCCAAGGATCAACCAATCTCTTCTAAAGCTCAGGCAGTCAAACCACAACAAATTTTGATCTTATGCTGTTTTTTAAACAGATATAAAATTATTTCCCCTCACAGCTGTCTGAAAATCACTGACAGTTAATGACACTGTTTCTGGTAAAGTCAGATGTCCTCAACATGTCTAGCTCTGTTTCAGTTTTTTTGATTTTCCAGTCATAAGTTTGTATGTGAAGCAGGTTTTCTAAGGTGGTGGTCAGTTTGGGGGTGTTTTTTTTTCTCCTCCCATGCAAGGGGAAAGATTTACTCATGGAAACAAATGTTCCTCAAAGCAGATTTCTGGGTCAAAAATACATTTTACCCATGCCTTTCCACATAATATCCACTTCACATCGGATCGGAGCTTCAGTCATATACTAAGCTCTGACATGATCTCAAGTAGCCTACTGAGTCTGGATAGTGGCCCTCACACATCCTACCCGCAGTTAGTGCATTATAAAAGAATCCCCAACAAAAAGGATGCACAAAACCCCCCCTAAGCTGTGTTTGTACACATACATATATAGCGATGAAGAAAGAATATGAGTTGAATCAGATGTCCATATACATCGGAAACAGTACTCTAAGAAGTTCATAGTGGCTTTCTAAAGGGGTGCCTTCAGTTGGTCCTTGGCTCATTTCCACCCAGCTGTCTTACAGAGAAGAAAGTTTGCTTCCTTCATCATCTTCATTATTTTGGAACAGAAAGTGAAAGAAATGGAAACAGGAAGATTCCAACCACAACACAAAGGAAAACAAAAAAGTCTTCAAACAAGAAGCAGAAAGCAGCAAAACTCATGATTACTTCATTACTTCATTACTTCATTTTTTTTTTTTGCAACATAATAAAATCACAGCTGTCCCTAAATTAGTACAGCTACAGAACTGTTCTCTCTGCACCAGCAAGCGGGGACCATTGGTTTGCCCAAATTTATGAAGGCTAGCATCACTAAAGCTCCCCCCCGCAAAGGAATTTCAGTTTGAAGATGTATTACATTCATACATTTGGTCAACACTCTCTGCATAATGCAGTCATGATTTCACAGCAGCTTGGCTGTTTTGGTTTGCTAGCACCATCAGTTAGGAACAAAAGGGCTTTGGTTGGGGATGCTGGCAACCCTGCATCTCTGCTCACTGACTACAGCACACCTCACCCATCTCAATCAGCTTGCATCATTGCCCTCAATGTGCATAAATACCTCCTATACGTAAAAGGGTCTTACTAAATAAGTATTATAAGCAGTCTCTGACCCACATCATTTTTTTAACTTCATTTTCCTTATTAATAAAATGAATAAAACAGCAAAGCAGGGCAACAAAATAATCTCAGTCTACAGAGATGTAAACAATAGGAACCATACTGATCTCGTTTTAATCGAGCACAGAGGAGAAACAACAAAAAGTGAAGCTGTGTTCTTAAAAAAAATAATAAAAACAATTTTAAAAAGATGTTTACTGTAACATTTTATACATTTTTAATTTTATTAAAATTTTAACAAAATTAACTAAGATCAATCAACATAAGTTTATTGCTTCTGCATTTTGGACTGACAAGAAAAGTTTTTAATTAACAGCTTTCCAAAGCACTGACAATGTTAGAAGCAGACATCAGATTTTTCTGAGATTTGTCAAAAAGGCTTCATCCCACCACACAATAAATGACTTTCTGAATTAACAGAAAAGACAACACACAGGCAAAGAAAATTCCACTTCTTCCTGATTATGTAAACAAGCAGATAACATTTCAAATATGAAGCAGTCTTCTTATGGGAAAACGAAAACAAACTCCTCATTAAAAAATGCCCTTTGTTAAGCATTTTCCCATACATCAGAAAAGTGACCAGCCTACTGATGTCATCATGCAACTCTTACGTACATACACACGATTTTTTTTTTCCAGTGAAGAGTGATAAGATACAATCAATGACACAATCAGCATCAAGACTCGAGGAAAAGTCTTACGTGTATTCTCAAACAGAAGAAAAAAAATACCGCTCTGCAAAACAACAGGGATATGAAAGATTTAGATTAGTCACCTAGTTTCATATACTGTCTCTAACTGTAATCCCAGACTGATGCTTCCAGAAAGCTAAAGCATCTTTCCCCTACAGATGTACCTAAATATTTTTATGCTGTCATTTGTGAAATAAAAGCCTTACTGATCCAACATCTTGCCCAAATTTTCTTAAGAAAAAGATCATTTATATGAAGAAACACACTTCAATAAGAGATGTTTCATCACCCTACAAAATGGTTTTCAAGGAGTTCACAGAGTAACATTAACAAATAAATGAATTTATAAGCATGTTCTGAATTAATTTTTATTCAGAATTAACCTTTATCCATCACCACAGACTAGACTTTGACATTACTAATGGCAATGTAATGCATCTTGAACGTATCTTTGAAATCTACAGTTATGAGTTAATTCAACAAGTGCACAACAACTGCTGACTTCCAATAGCCACCCCGTTCAATAAAATTGCCTAAGGTATAGCTATTTGTAAAATAAATACATGCTTGCTAAAAAAAGCCTTTCAAATACCGAGTAACAAAGCCTGCTTTCCTACAGATTTGTGTCATGCAGTTGATTGATTTTGCTCACATTAGAACTCTTTCCATTGCTGAGACATTCATGAGATCACTTTTACCAACACCAATTCCCTTGCATCTAACGCCTTTTCTTCCTCAGTTCAGGTACTAATAAAGTCTTTCTCTTTTATTCAACTTTATGTTATTATAAAGGTTTTTGAGACATTCACTCCTCCTCCCTTTGAGTCATTTGCCAATTTTTATTGAAAAGAGCTAATAATGCAGAAGTAGCAAGTGATGAAACCCCGAGAGAGGCAGACAGCATAATCACAATCATTGCTTTTAATGCAAAACAAGTTCAAACACTGAACTTCTGAATTTCAAAGGGTCATTAAATCCTTTCTTAGTGAAGGTATCTAAGTATATCTTGGTGTACGGGGAAAGCACAACACCTTTCATCACATTTGCATTGTACTACCCACAGCTCGCAAAAGCTGATGAGAACAAAAATTGCACTGAATCACAGCAAGTCTGAATTCTGGGATTGCACAGGTAGGACACTGCCTTGCCTGGCAATTAAGATGTTGGATCTGTTACCTGCTCTGACCTAATTAACTCCTTACTAAAACTCTTGTCAAGACAAAGCAATTGTTCTTCAAAAAGTGCTAAACCTCACAAGTTAATGCTTAAGCTTCCCCCTAGGCTTTAGTTCCATTAACTGGAGGTGTTAATTAGATGGAGCTAGGTAAATCAATCAGGATCACACCTCTAAAGGCTGGACTAGGCAAGGCCTAGCCCTAATATATTGAGCTGATAGATTTATAAGCATGCTTATTAGCATAACTGCCAAGCAGAGGTCCCACTAGGCTCGTAAGCATCAGCGCCTATAAGACGCAGCAGCATAAACAGATTAAAGGTTTGCTGTAATGAAGAGAAGTGGTGACACTGACGTTGGGATAAGTGAATACACGCTGGTTAAACTCAACATGCACTTTTTCTTTAATTGCCAACAGGCTACCACCTCCCAACATTACTTAAACAATAAAGGCCTGGATCTAATATCTCCAGATTAAATATTTAGCAAGACATTACCCAAAGTGGTTTTGGTCCTTAAAGTGCACTGGGAGTGCACGGGGGTACACACAATGGGGTGAGAGCATACACAGAAAACACGTACTGAGGTTTAACTGGCAGACTGCAACTTGCTCGTACCACATGAACGTGAGTTCTCTTACTTCACATTAAACATTAAAAACTAATTCTCAAGGGAAAAAAGGCCCTTCATTACTCCCTGTAAGCACCATGTGAGTGAGTAGCGCTGGAGAAGGGCAGTACTGCGCTGTGCTGGCATAACCTATGTTTTCTTTTTACTACAGCTTCAACTCTAAAGATGCCGGAACATCAGTATATAAGAGCATCCATAATGAACAGGTTACTTCACTGATGATTACAAGACAGATCTATTCATTTCATACTTCTATTTATTAAAAAAAGAAAAAAAAAAAAAAAAAGAACAGTTCCACAGTTCCAGATTATTTTATGCACTAGGAGTTCTCCAGCTTTCTGATGCCAAGCAGCTTTATTTGAGGTTATTTTACAACTGGGAAATCTTGCTGTCCAAAACTTTAAGCAGATTAAAATCCTGGGGTTTTTCTAGAGCTATCTTGCTGGAAACAGTCCTTACATTCATACCCCTCTGAAGATGTTAAGCATGTGCCAAGACTCCTATTTTAGGCTCATCTTCCAACCATCTCCCTTATAAGGGCAAAGTTGTCCAAGTTTGAATCAACTCAAAGCACCAATTATATATTTAAAATCTCCTGCTACAACCTAATTAAATTATTGAACAATCATTTGAATATTTTTCCTTAGCTTGTGCAAAATAATGTAGATTAAAATATTTTATTTTAAAAAAGAGGAAGATCCCAATCTCAGTCTGTTGCAACCAGCGCTACAATCTTTCAGAGTCTGAACCCAGTAATAAGTACAGAGAGATTAACAAACGTATACTTCAATAGTTGCTCTCAATTTCCTCCCCCTTCCCCCCTACGCAACAAGCAGTCCAAATGCCCTACAGATTTTATAGAAGTCAAATTTTCAGACTACAGGAAAATTATGCCCTGATAGTTCTAACCTACATTAAAAAAATAGCATATATAATAATTTTCCTTCAAATTTGCTTCAGCAACGCACACATTAACTGAAAAAAAGAAAGAAGAAAGACCAACCACCATAACCAAAAGAACATTCCTATCAGTTGAACTTTTCTCTTGGGTGACTTAATGCAAAAGAACCACTGTATGCACGGAGCTCCTAAGTCAAATTTGGCATAGCCAACAGCCAAATTCCGGTGTTATCAGAGACTTCAATGCCTTCCTGAAGACAATATACTTAACTTTTTGTACTCCTGAATCTTTCTTGCCTTGGCAAGTCATGGAACTTCGGCTCCAACCTCATGAATGTTTAGATTAGATACAATAGTGCTTGAAAATAGCCAGCTTTTCTAACATTGGCTATAATTTCACAATTCTTAAGAAAACATTAACTAGAGTAAGACTGAAATGAAACAGAAAAAGTAAAGCAAGATAAAAAGTAATAGAAAATAGAAAAAATTTTTAAAAGGTACAGTATTCACCATCTTATTTCATCTGAGACTTAATATCATTTAAAAAAATTTTTCAAAACACTAGATATGCACAACTTATTCCATTAGCAGGAGGCACCTACTTGCAATGACAATTTATAAATCCAAATCTAGCACAGTTTGGGTGGTTTGTTTGTTTTTTTTGGAGAGTGGAAGGGCTTGTTTTTGTTTGTTTAGTACATTGGGGTCTACAGTATAAAGGGGAACACCCTCAAAACAAAATCCTCAAACACTAACAACTTTCTATCCCTGCCTACACCTGAAACCTGCACTTTACAGCTTCATCCTCTTCAATACCAAGAAATTGTGTTTCTTGCTAAAAAAAGTTAGTCACCTGAAAACAAAACAAGTATTCTGCCATATATTTAGTTTTGTCGTATCTTTAAGACCAAGCACTTTTTAAAGATCATATCAAACATGACTTATAACAAAAGGCTTAAGCCTGAATAAACAAATAGAGTAGAATGATAGGAATCTTGCCATTTTTAGGACAATTTGGAATATTCATTTTCCAAACGCTAACTCTCATATTCTAACTGAACCACTCTTCCAGTTCTTATCTGTGGTGAATTCACCCTCTCACAATCCAAAGCCTTCTCTCCAAATAAATAAGCCTACTCAACAATTCAGTGTACTGCTTCTATATGTATAACATTATTATATCTTTTACTGATGAAAAAATTTGAGTTAGGACACTGAGAGTTTTCAGGAGTGGCACTCTCCCCTGCTAGTGGGAGAGCTATAATTCCTAAGATTGCACCACTTTGCAGTATCCCAGCACAAGGGCAAGAGGAGGAGAGTGAATAAATTCCAGATCTTGTATTAAAAACTTACTTGAAACTTGATTTTGGAATTATTATATATTTTCCTCAGACCTCACTATTGCCTATTAAGCCCACAGAACATGATGAAATCCCAGGAGCAGACAAGTACATGTTTCTGGTCTGTTCTCAGCTCTTTGCAGGGCCAGTCTCCACCAGAGACGACAAGCATGGTACAAGGGATTGCAATTGCTCATCCCTAATCCTCAGTACACTTCCTTTATATTTAAATCTTCATAAAATTTAAAATTACCAAGCTTTCTCAATTGATTAATCCTGGAAGATGTAAGAGAGATTCTCTTGTGAAGAAACAAGGAATGCACAAGAGCTATACCATGTACACACACCATAATTATGATATTCTGTTCAGACTTGAAAACCTATAGGTTTTGACATGCTTTCATTTACATTTTTGTAACAAAAGGACATGATTTAGAACATGGAACTGCATGAGAACTCCTTGAGAGTCAGTGTGGGGAGACAGGAGTTCAACCACAATCACCACACAAACAACTACAGTGTCCTCAATCAAATGGAATTCCTTTCGGCAGCACTGAACTACCTGTGTTATCCTCTGCCATCAGGCTTGACGAGCTGATCTTTAGTGCACCAAGATACAGCAAGTCACTACAGAATGAAGTTCCCAAACAATGCATGACGCTTAGTGGAGAGACCAGAAGTTGAGAAGGAGGTTAAGTTACAGTTCCATCCCTAATAGCAGCCCCAAGAGATACTTTGGCAGCGTCTCTGTTTCAATACATGACTTCTCCTTCAGACAGCAAAGTAATCTAGGACCTTCCATAAACATCTAAGGTATTACACAGGCATTTAGTTTAGGAAAATTGTCAACATCACTTCAATAAAATAGTGTTGCTTTTCATTAAACAGTCAAAATGTAATTTGCAAGAAACACAAAGATTCCAATATTTCAATGAAATTAATTGCAAATGCAGAAATCTTTTTCTTGTCTCCAATGCCAATTCTGCCCCACCCACACTTTGCTGAAAACTTTGGAAAGAGCCAAACGGGCAAGAAAGTCTCACAGCCTCTTCTCACAGTAAGAACACTTGAGCTTGGCATACATTAAATGCACTTTATGACAACATTCCATTATGTAAACTTCCATGCATAATTTCCTTCTATGTAAATTAAAAATTCAAATTGAAATAAGGCTGCATACCACAAGAGATGTTTTATTCAGTATAATGAAATTAATTCATGTAAATGTCAGCTCATTTAACCAACCAGAACCTCTGTGCCCAACAGATTTTGAATGAAAATGCGATCAGACAGTTCTTGTGACGGAAACCAGATGCCCGTACCAAACACTCTGTATTTTTTAGAGTAGTCTTATTAAGAAAGATTTTAAGTTTTAGAAGTAGTATTTTTGCATGGGTGGATGTGAAGTAGGAGTACAGAAGTGGGTAAATCAGTCTAAAAAGAAAACTACTGACATCTATTACCAGCTATGCTGCATACCAAGTTGTTCCAGCAATACCTTGCCACTTAGGACATAATATTTTCATACTCCAGCCATGAAGATCCCAGAGGCTCAAACCCACATTTCCTGATTTCTACAGCAAACAGTGTCATTAACTACCAGCATCATCAGGAATGTAGTACTACAGTAACCATACTTAAATGAACCTTTCATCTAGTTTGAGAAAAACAAAAGCATGGCAAGACTGGTATGACAAGTTAATCAGCTTCTAAGCTATTAACCATTAGCTTCAAACAAGACAGCTCAACTAGTAAGCACAAAGTCTTACATGCACAGAACCTGCACTGAACTCAAGTTAATAAGAGTACTAAATGTTCAGTTTAGTCTCCTTATTCTGATTCTTGACTTCAGTTTAGTCTGCTTATTCTAATTCACTGCTTTGCTCTGTTTTCATTTCATTCATGTATCATAATGTTGTAAGATTTAGCTGCTAAACCAAAGTCTCAAAGGGGGTTTTCCTTGCTCCACAACTCTATCACTGGATTCTTATATATAGATTCAAAATTTATTTTACTACCATGTTCCTGCTTGAAAAAATTCTGTGCTATTGGTTAGGAGTTATGACTAGGTTTTTTCACAAATTATGCTCGACTGTTGACTTTTAATGAAACAATAATATATTAAAATGTTTTTCTATACTTAGGTTCAGTCAAGTCTTATAGCTCTTGGTAATCTTAGGTCTTCTAATTCCTTACATTCCAGTATGTAATTTTGATATGCCACAGTCAGTCTAGCTGCAACGGAAGCCAAAATCTTTATACATAGACCCTCCAACTATGCCTGTTACTCTCACATCCTTTGCCATCTTAATACATTCTGCTAAAACAATACTATTGCTTATATTATTTTTACCTTAGCTTGTCCTTATGTTTCCTTTGAGATGCATACCTCAAACAATATGCACAGATGGGGAACTCACTGATGTAAACAACTAAAGTTCCCTAAGCTTCTCATGTAAAACACAGAAGTTGTAGAGTACTTCCAAATAAAAAAAAAAAAAAACAGGCCTTAAAAAAAAAAAAAAAAAAAGATAACGCTCAGCTGCTGAAGAATAATATAATTCCTGCGTCACCTGACTGGATGCAATGTAAACTCAGAGACTGGAGAAATGTCTTCCAGCAACCCACAGCCAACTTGCTTGGAACAACTCCCCACTTCCATCCCTACTCACACAACCAGCACTTCTCCTCGCATACCCCGCCTCGCTGCGTTACTGCCATCGATTTTTTGGGACACGTGTACACTGAGCTTCCAGAGATCACAGGTTAAACATTAGAGATAATCCTCTTGTAGTTATCTGTAATTTGTTCACATAAAGGTTGATTATATTGGCCAGGCTGGTGGAATAAACGCTCTCGTTATTCCACTGTTCCACTCCGAAGCCCTGCGTGCAGTTCAGCTAAAAAAGTAACAAAGGCAGAGTTACTGGTAAAGAATTCTTATCCACCTGCAATTCCTTCTGTATTCTGTGTATCAGTGGCACTCACATGAATGGCTGCAGCCTTCAGGAGCAACAAACAAAAGCTTTTCAGAAGTTTAAAATCAATCTCGACTCATTTAACTTCAAAGAACTGGAAAACATTCAATGAAGGATCATTTATTTGACTTTTTAATCTCAAATGCTGATTTTTTCGAAATATTTTTTAAATGAACACTGGAAAGCTCCTCAATGGTCCTCTTCTCATCACATTACTTTTTCTTTAACTTCAGCGGTCTGGGAATCAAGCAAAAGAGCTCCAGAAGTCAAGCTACAGTTAGTCTCTGAAAGTGCTTACTAGATGAGATTAACAGAATTCCAGTCATATCCAGATTAAAACCATATAGACTGAAAAATTAGTTTTCATTGCAAAGTTGTCAACTGTATTTTCCTTTTATAATTTTAAAAAAAGTCTTCTTTCTTTCAGGAAGGGGGTGGGGAAGAAGGATGGAAACTGTTTTTTTCTGTCTTCCATCACAAAGGACTAAAAGTTGAGAGAATTACAGTTTGTTAGTTCCAGCTCACAGAACAAGCTTTTAAAGCAAATATTTCGGTTGTTCTCAAAGACATGACTTAATTAAAATCTAATTAATTTAGAACTAAAGAATTGCAAGCCACACAAGCATAAGATGGCAGCCTCCGACTTGCAAGGTTTACATTATAAATAATGATCCCACAGCAATGCAACCCACCCTCCATGGGTTTCATATTATTCTCAAGATTACTGTAGGAATCTGATTAGAATTTCTGTAGATGTAGAAAACACTACAATCTTTCAGTATACACCAAAATAGTTATTTGACCAATATTAAGTATACAATACACATGCACTAGAAATAATATATCTTATTAGGAACAAACGCATCATGCTTAGTAACTACGGCCTAAATCACAGAACTTGTGACAGACAGGCAAACTCCTGTGATTTCAAGACCTGTTTGTAAAAGAAGGCAATTTCTGGCAAGCAAGTGTGCTAGAATTACTAAAGTTGAATTTGGCCCAGCATGAGCCAGGCCACTGGGATGAAACTGTCAGGCATACCCAAGAACATCAAATCCTGGTATCTTTTCAACACAGTCTCAGTGTCAAACAGCAACAAGAAAAAAATAAAACAAAGACCTATTGAGGTCAATGGGACATTTCAAATAACAGTGCTATGCACTTCACAATGAGGCTTGTCAGTAACCCTTCCGCTTCAGCTGCCTAACTTCTTTCATCATAAACGATCTTGAAACCTTTACAAGCAGAAGGGCCTACACCTCAATGGTTTACAGTATACCTTTGATATTCAGCAGAGGAAATCCCTGTGGACTGTAAAACTGTTTTCATTTTGTCCCATGAAATTCCATTCACTTTTGGATGATGTATAAGCTGTTAAAGTCACATTTTTTCTCCTCTATTTCATTCCTTCAATATTTTTGGCTGCTTACCATAGTCATAACCAGTGGTTATTAAGCCGAGCTCACTTCACCACCAAAGCAGCAATGGAATTGCCAGAATCACTTTAACGGGTCAGCAGAAAACCCTTTCCTTCCATGTCCTCTCAATTTACCTTCCAAAGTCAGCATGCAGGCCAGCAGATCCCTTACCGTCAACCATGACACAGTGATCTTCAAAAGACAGGTTCAAAGCTCACTATAGCAGCCAATATTCCACAAACGGGTAACAAAGAGAATCATTTTCTTAAGTATTGGACAAGGTAAACACTGCATGACCAAGACTTTTCCTCATCATTCAAACACCTTAAAACCTAAAATCAAACTATCCACCCTATCAAAGGCTGATGGCACTAACAATTCTACAGTTCAGTCAAACACTCCAAGACACTACTGCTGCAGTATAGCATTATTATTTCCTCCTAATTAAACCCAGGAAGGTTCCTGCACAAGTTATGAAAGAACACAAATTTAGGTTTCATACTCAAGATACCGAAAGACGGGAAACAGTGCCTGAACAGTCATCAGTACTGCTTTGGATATTCTACCACATCATGCAAATACATTATGATCTTTAGCTCCATATCATCATTCTTTCATTAAGTTTATCTTCTTCACTGTGAAGAAAAACAATATACAAATGTCCTAAAAACATATAAATAAGTGTCAACCAAGTACATGGAGGCCAAGACCACTGCAGCAACTTCCAGATGAAGTGTATATTCTTATTCATTTCCAAAGAAAGATTGTCTTCTTCTGACAATGAGTTGTTTTTCTCTAGACTTTTTCAGTATTAATAAGAAAAAGCAGCTTTGATCTAAGGAAACTTGAACTCTGAACTCTTTTGCTTTGTTCCCCACCATCCCATTTCAGAGCAGAGAAGCGCAGAACTAAGGTTTACACTACAGAGTACACAAACGACAGTACACCAGAGCGATATAGAACTTATGTCCCCCCCCCCCTCTCAAAAGCAAAGACTTCCGTAGCTTCAGCATGCTTTGAACAAAGAACCATCTCTTGCTAACTTTACGTGGTGCACCTAGTTCTTGGATGCAGGTGAAAAATAAAAATCTTTTGATAATTGTCCCCCTATAATCTCTCCATACCACTCACAATCTTAGTAATCTCTATCCTATTCCTTCTGGCCATAGGACAGACAACTATTGCTTCTTCAGACAGAAGAGGTCCATTTTCAGGCCCAGAAGAACAGCTGATCATGCCTAATAAAATAAGAGAAACATAGGGTGGGATTCAGCCACAGTCCTCACCCACAGCTGGCAGGTTGCAACTGATTCTAGCTCAGGCAGTCTCAGAGCTACAGATGTTACCAAACCACCGAAGCAATCTCAAAGACAGATCAATGGATAACATTGCCCAAAACTTTGTTCTTACTGCTTCTAACAGTATGGAGTTACTCATCATCACGTTCTCATACCAAAAGTGTAAAAAATTTACACTGAAATCACTGTGATAGAATATCTCCACAACCCCTCTGGGCAACCTCCCAAGGCAGTGACCAAAGTCTACCTAGTTTTTCATCTATAATGATTCCAGCCAAACTCTATATTTAGGCATTCCTGCCCTACTGCTCTTCAGAAAATGAAAGATTCATTCAGTGTTGGGACTGTACATGCCTCAAAGCCACTTGAAAGGAACAGGCTTTCCACAGCATCCTGAGCAGTCACAAGACCTTTCTTCAAGCAAATCTTCCAAACTCTATTTATATTCACATTATCTAACAATCTATCTACAGGCTACAGCTTAGTGGCTCTGCATTGTTTGAATGGAGTGTTCATACCTTTTAAAGAAAAATTGGTAACCACTATCTGCCCTTCTATGCAAATCCAGAAGGGAAATGGTGACCCTACTCCAGTTCATGGTACGTGCATTAACAAAAACAGCTGAACAAGACTGAGTAGCTCAGTAGCTCACCTGCAGAATATCAAAGAAAACTGTGAGATCTTCCCATATGATATCCATGACATCTCAACAAGAACTTCCAGAAGGCTTGAGGAAGTCTTTGCTACTGCAAACAGAGACATATCATCAACAAAGAAAATGCTGGAGTCTTCCTAGACCTTTCAGGGATGACTGATTCTGCTTTGGATAGAACTGACCAATAAGCCTAAGAGAAAACCTGACTGTTCTGTGGGGCAAACCAGTTCCATGCTCCATCAACACTTCCTATGCAATAACAGAAGAAAATAAAGAAGACTTCTTAAAGAGTCTTTGACAAGCAGATTTCTTCAAAGGACACCCAAGCAAAGAGGAAATCTGCTAAGAGGGAAAAAAACTGTTTTATTACTATGAAGAGGTGAGGTACATGAAGAATAAAACTACCTTGGTAGAAGATTTCAGACGTGCATCAGACAGCGAGAAGTCTTGGTGGAAGAAAATGACATCAACGTGAATGTCACAGAAACAGTCACGCTTTGATTCACTCAGCAAAGATGAAGGAAGCACCACTGGCTTCAAGGTATGTAACCCTCCAGCTTTAACAACCTCATAGAAGTGATGTAATTTCAACATAGGAGGCGTGCCTACTTAGAGGAACCCTCATGAAATCTCTTATCCCCCCCGTTCAGCCAGCTCTGCTAAAGCAAATAATGCTGTGCCACACCTGGAAATCTTTGATCTTTCATGCTCCAGGGAGAAGGAGTAACCACCGGCCCAGGCAGATGGATGAAGTGGGTCAGAACATTTCTTCACAGCGTGAAGTTTCTTTCAGTCAGCAGGGTTCCTGCCTCATGCAGCACACGACAAACTTCACAGCAGGAGTCTGCTCCTGGGACAGCACCTCAAAGTCACATCAACTCTTCATAAACTTGACCACTAAGAATATTTTTAAACAACTGTCACAAACCTCCCAGAAGACTGGGTCACAGACTTCCTATGAAGCCTCCATCAAGAGCTTAGAAAGTATGAGGTGTAATGCCAGAAAACAGATCTTCTGATCAACTGTCATACAGGAAGAGGCATCTCAAAGACCAAGCACCTCAGCTATGCCAGTTGGGCAGGGCTGCCCCAAGGCCACCCACAAGACCAGTGCTGAGGAGATAAGGAATGAGGTGCAGTCCTAAGAGCATCCTCCAGCCTCAAGCGCCTTGGCAGCCCAGCACTGGCTTGGCACAGCAAGACAGACAGACCATGGGCAGCTCACAGGACAGCGGTACACCAGGAGTCTGCAGGGCAAACGGCCCCTGGGGGCATTCTCAGGCCCAAGTACCTACTGATTGCCATCAAACACAGACCAAGAAAAAAATAATGAAATAGGGCCCAGTGATTAATATCTTATGTTGAAAACCAACGAGCTTAATGAGAACTTACCTAGAAAAACAACTCACTGCCTTCAGGGTTTAGAGGAGAGCATGGCTATCATGACAGTGACAGAGACAGCTGATGCTGCTTCATCTGCTATCCCCCCGCTGGAGGGTGAAGCACACACTTCCATACAGCGCTGCTATCCTGCACACACACCTCAGCACGCACCCTGCGTGCCAGGCTTCAACGTGATGCAAACGCCATGAAATAATTATCTAGAAAGAAATTGCCTGTAACAAAAATCAAAGCTAAGAGCCACAAGATTCAAGAGGTCTGTCACAGGAACAGCACTACAGTTAGACCAATAAAACCTTTTTATCCATTGCTGCTACTTTCAAGTATTTATAGTCTTCAAATAAGTATGTGTAAGAAACCATCAACCAAAACCTAAAAGCAATTCAAGTTCCGTTCAATCCCTTTTCAGCCTAAACATGAGAATATATTTTACAGTATTAATGTTTTTTCAGTTCCTGTTTGCAATTCTGTAATTTTACTTCTAATAACCAAGCTGATACATCATAATAATCAGTTACAAAAGCAAGATTGATTTCCTGCACAGGAGATGTACCTATTTAACAAAGTATATATTACTGTGTTAAATGTTACGTAAATGTTTTCTTAAAAAGAAAGAGCATGTATTTAATCACTGTTCTGAACACTAGGGCCCATGAAAAGTCAATATGTGAAAATGCATTTATTATTATTTTAAAATGATTCAACATGTACTTGAGTGTAATAATTTACATTTTCCAACACAGTAGATCAAATATGAAAAAAGAAAAAATACTATAACAGTGAAAGATTTAACTAAGATGAAAATCATGACAGTCAGCATTACAATTTTTACAGCATTAACACTTAAAATGTGTGTTCATGCTGTAGCCAAAAGAGTAATACTGTAACCTAATATATAAATATTAAAAAGCAGTTTCCAAATGGTGGTCCAAAAGGCCATGGTTGGCACATGGTCCTATTTACAGTATTTTCCGTGTAAGTCTCTATTAGAAGCACATGATGCTCTTGAGGATACTGAAGGATCAGAGCTGCTCCATTGCTAAGAGAATCTGGAAAACTCTGGCTCATTTTAAGTTTAAAAAGAATATATATGTACGTTCATGTCAAACAATTTGCTTTCTTTCATACCTTTTTTGATAGCCATTAGAGGTTCTATTGAAACAGTATCAAGCTCAAAACTAGTAATTTTTTAACAGTCTTTTCCAACATATCCAAACTATTCTGGCAAACCAAGTGTCTTTGGAGACATGTTACTTATAGTCTGAACAGCCCACATTGCTCATACTACTCATTTCTATGAGCGTTTTTCACACCAAAAGACACACTGGGTTTTTCAGAAACTAAAAGCCCCATCATTAGCATGTTTTCTAGGCCAAATAAAAGGAGTATTTTGAACATCATCCAGACAACATTTTGTTTAAATATTTCTTTAAGAAATAACATCCTATCAACATTTAAGTTCATAGTTTCAACAACTCACTGGAATTCCAAACCTGACCTTACCATCACTGGTAAACAAATGGTAAGCATCTTCTTATTCCTCAAACAACTACACTGAAGTGAGGACATGAAAAAAGATTTGTCAGAAATGGGCTGGCTTTTATTTACCAAGTGACACACAAGCACAGATCCCAAGCACGAAGTTATCCCTTAACTTGAACCCAGCCCAAACACATGGGTAGTTTTTGCCCACTGATGAAATTCAGGAACCACCCAAATCTGTACTGCACCATGCATTGTTGTGCTAATCTGGCACACCAGCCCTCCAGGTAAACATTAAGCTCACTGGAATGTGCATGGACCCATACTCTAGAGTGTAGCAGACCACAATCTGATTGTAAATCTGAGTCATGCCATGTTAAAGTGTCCACCCACAGAAGCTGTAAAACAAAAATACCCCAAATACAGCATACTCCACTAGCACTTCACACTCAAAATATACTGATGGCTAAAGCCAACTCAGCCATTCATTGGTGGGAATCCTACATCCTTTCAGCTAACAAGATGTAAGGAGTGTGCATCAGGGCAGAGGGCTGCTCCTTCTGCCAAGCTCTGCACAAACCTGCAGCCAGGCACGATGCCAGCTGATGCTCCTCTCTAACTTTGCAAGCTGACCAAAAGTTATTAGAAACTGGTCACCTCACCTTCATCAAGGGCTGCAGTGACCTTAGAACAGCTGAAGAGCAAAGCTGGAGACTGGCATGCAGTCCCAGCCAAGGCATGTAGTCTAAGACATCGAGGCAAGCTTGCCGCAAAGATACTATCAGGAGAGAAAAGCATGCCGTCCATATTATCTCACCAACCTCCAGATGAGCTTAAGGGATTTCCACTCACTAACAACTTCACTATTACTGCTGTTGTTAAATTTACTACGGCCTCATAATAACTCTATCCTGGCAATAATTCCGTACTCCAAAATCAATCCTCTAGTCTTTCTAATATTTACTGACTTTACTTTCTACTCAGTCCATCCGATAAAAAAGCCAATGCACATTGCCAGGACACACACAAGATTGGCGATAACTGGGTATGTATGTTTCAGACCATATTTTGTTCAGCATAGTCAGGTATACATCATGCTGTTAAAAATCTGATTTTCCTCCCTAATTTGCTTGCATCTTAGGCTAACCTTTTTTGCTCTTCATAATTTGATTAGCACCCGTATTTTTACTACATATAAAATGCTGTGGCTGGGCTGCCAATTGCCCTGTATGGCCAACATGATCAATGATTATACTAAAACAGATGCAAAACCCTTGCATGTGCAGAGCCTACCCTGAAACAAAACCACAAAAGAAAAAGACCTAACAAGTTTCAGAACATGTTTATTTAAGGTTAAATGATTATTTTCTTTCTGTAATAGCAAGTTTTCCAGCCTGGGTTAAAATGTTTGCTGTAACAATCTCTGCAGGTTGCCAAATGCTTCCAGGGTACAAAGTCACAAGCTCTGTGGAATGCTGCTCTGTGTACTCTGCCTCTGCCAGCACACCTTCCCCAAGTAACATATACACAGAGAGACTTCCAAGCTGTTTTTAAGCCTTGTTAATAGTACAGCATGCAGCAGATACCACTTCACCAAGCACAGCATCTTTTCCTGGGTTTCCTATGACCACAGAAGTACAAAGGCAGTGTGTCCCTCCCGCGCAGCCAAAAATATTTAAAAGATATTCCAAGAAGATGAGAAGTCACGGGATTTGTGCAGAATTTAAAAAAAAAAAAANAAGAGTTTCCCTACTACATGATATGGTAAAAAGGCATGTCAGCAATCCCCTCTACACAATGAAAGAGCTAATCTTTTCATATATACTTCCTATGTGGTATTGTACATAAACACTACACTACCATTAATTTATGCTATTACCAAACAAGTATGTAATGGTAGCGTAATTATTTCATTTGTTACATAAATGCAGTAAATCTCAGTCCTTAAAAGAAGGGTCCTTGCGAAATAGGATTTCAAGTAACAGCTGGAAACATTCAGGATCATATGTCTTAAAATAGTAATACGATTAAAATATAGATGTCCAAGATTACAAGCTGAGCATTCCTGCAAAACTTAAATCATGCTTCACGACATCAGGAAAAGTCCCAAACTGGAGAACACAGCCTCCTGGCAAACGAGCCCTCTACCAGAGCAGCATATCAAGTGCGTGACAAAGCCTGGAACGTGCACAGGGGCAACTGACAGCGATTGCTAAATATGCTTAAGATCAATATCTTTGCACAAACAGCAAGACCTAGGGAAATAAGCACGGAATTGGTATCCAGCAAGCCTTGAGTTTAATACTGGCACAGAAACAAACATGCAGGTGCCTGGTCTCCTAAATGGAAAAAGGATGATATTTACTGATGTACAGTTTGTGTACGGAAGTGCTGTGAAGTTCAGTGAAGAAAAACATACATACAAGAGTACAGCCTGAAAGTTTCCAAACTAACAATCATTGCTGCCTCCAGTTTTAGGAATCTTGGCAGTAAAGAGAAAAAAAAAATTTAAATGTGATACTATTACAAAAAAGGAAAGTACTCCTCTAGTGTTTTTATTAGGTCAAAAAGGATATATATTCAAAAGGAAATTCTTCCAAGGGGAAAAACAAACAAAGAAATCACTGAGCAAAAAATAAAACAATCACACAAAACAAGGTATCATGAGAGAGGCATCAGAAACCTGAACAATTGGACTGTTCCAACAGCCTGATTTAGCATTTTTTTTAAAAAGACAGCCTGATTTTGCGTTTTTTTTTCCTGTGAAACCTCAGTACAAAACACAAAACATGCTTGTGAGTTCTCCAAACAGCTAATTCCATAAAGCAAAACTGAAGTAATTACGGATCATTATCAGATTTTTATTTCTAGCTTATCTTAGAACAACCAGTGAGGCTTTTTTGGGAAATACCACACACAAGCATACTGAAGGAAGAACTACAAACAAATTTCAGGAATATTCCTCTTTGCAGTCATTCAGAACACAAAAATCAAAGATAACTAAAAGCAGGCCTAAAAAGCGCTTGCATAGATATTGAAGGTGCCCTTGGAATTCATTACTTCTAATTCTCATTAATCTGAACAGGAATGAAAAATCTTGATTGGCTGATAAGGCTTTTCATTTTGGTTTGTTTTTTACACAGATATCTATATTAGTAGATCAGCTTAAAATGCCAACATTCAGAAACACTACCACACTCACAATTTATAATCAAAGAAAATACTCTTTATACCTAATTCATATAAAACTGTTAAAAACATATTCTGCTGCAGAAGTAGTACCTCCAGAACCTTACTCACTGATGTTTTAATGTTTTCTATAAGAAAATGCAAAAATTACAGCAATTTTATTTAAAAAAAAGACAATCTAACAGCTTGGCCATGAGTGGAAGTCACTTGTACTGTATACACACCAGAACCACCAACGCAAAGGCAAAGGTTTCAAAAACTAAATGAAACACTGAGCATTCAAGGCTGTAGCCTTGAACAGAGTTTTAGTCTTAAAAGAAAGCATAGTTCTGAAGTCCTTCTGACTGTAAGCAGAAGGTGTTACCCACCCCAACAGTTTGAACATACATCTGGTCTGGCTCAGATCTTTCCCTTTCAGTGTTGTTGACTTCCGCTCAAGGATTAAAATAAGTAGGTTGTACCCATCAAATATACAAAAATACATAACTATAGCTTAAACTGAAGACAAGTAAATTTGTATTGATTTATTTAAATAGGTCCTGGCTTTTTACCCTGCAAAGAAAGGAAATGTTTTAATCATCAAGAGAAGGCAGATAATTCTCAAATTTGCACGTACTCAAACACAGCAAATGGAAAGAAAGGAGATGTAGTAAAACCTGTTCCAACAAGCTGCACATTAGAAATCTGACTCTTGCATTTCAGAGGAGCCAAACTAAAAGATACAACAAAAAGCAGGTTAAGAACAAGGTAGAACAGAAACCATACAAAGCTTACATGTACCACGGTATCAAGGAAATCCATTAAAACACATTTCTGCAGTTTCAAAAGCTCAAAAAGAAAACAAATGATTTTTTTTCCTCATTCTGCCTTCAAACACGCATGTGCAAGCCCTTCATAAGCGTCCTTGGATCTCGAATTGAACATACCTTCCTCATAGACCACGAAATTGGCAGTATCAGACAAAAATGTTTGGCTAAAGAAAGATAACTAAACCAAGCATCCATAACTCAGCAGAAAACATTAAAATATATGAAAATAAATGGGATTAGCAGTACTAATAGTTTACCATGAGGATTTAAACCTTACGTATGGGAGCCTAGTGAAGTTACAGTGTGCCAAAGGGTGACAGCACAACAAAAAAAAAATCCAGCAAAAAGTAATTTCAAAAGAAAACCAAATGCACAGAAATACACTTGTATAGCTCTTCTTTTGTGTCTAGCTCATCCAAAGCTGGCTTTGCAATCAAAGTTCTGTTGTACCATTTGTAGACCGACAAGTAATTATTCGTGCACAACTTTTAGGAGCAAACACTGATATAATATACAGCTAAGTAAGGGAAATTAAAACCAGCTGAAGCCTGCACTGATTCTCTCCAAAGCATTCATGATGTGGAAAGCTTTTCACAAGAATTCCAGCTAATTTACAACAGCAGAGGAATCATCCCCAGACGGTTGGACAGATTTTCCTCTGCTATTGGTTATATTGCATTCCTGGTGACAAAAGTTGTTGACATAAATCTTGAATTGTAAAAACGGCACCAGAATAAAAACAGTCTTACATACACTTTCCACATTTTTTCACTACTGAGAACACCTGAATGACCCAAGAACTTTGTTTAAATGTTTAAGTACAAGACAAATTCCATAAAATGTGATCAAGGAACTAAGTCTTTTCTATTTGGCTTTATTTAAGACTGATGCTTTATTTTCATTGGTACAGGCCAGTAATAGTTCATCACTGTCTTTGAAATTATCCACTTGTTTTTTCTTGGCTTTCCAGTTATGTAGGAAATGTCTAAATTACAGCCCCAATTCTTTCAGGACTCACTTTCTCTGAGGGCCGTTCTTTAATGGGACAAGCTAGCACATGTGGCCAACTGCTGGATTAGTATCTGAAAAACGATCAACATCTACATCACCACCGAATGGAATAATTGAAATTACTGCACCATCATTCATCGATAGGCCCACAGTCAGCTCCAAGCATCGCTAACATAGTTTATGAGAACAAGAACTGGGCTTTAAAACCTCGGTTGTTTTCCAGCCGGGGCTGTCACTGCTGTAAGACGTGACTTGGAAAGCTTATGAGGTGCAACTGAGTACTTACTCAGCTGGAAGTAATAGAGCGATACTTCCACAAGAGCATTTAAAAACCAAGTGTGCAAATGATGTAACATCAGTAGATAGAAAATAGACATGAAGACAAAGCAAAAAGGGGAGGAATTAAATGCATTTATGTGAAAAATAAAATTGTTACTCCGAAGATGTTTTTTTTCCTAAACACATCTTTTGCCCAGTAATAACAATGCATCTTTTAGTAACATCCATTTGTGCATTACGCTTGGGAGACAGTTAAACACTCATTTAATTTGGAGAATAGCACTGAATGCAAAAGCCTAATTTTGCTACTTCTGCCAATGTTTACGACAATTTAGTTACTTAGTTATTTAAGTCATGAGAGGACTAGACTTGTAACTTGTTCTATTAACCGGTGGTTAATAGGAGGGTGGTGAGACACTGGAACAGGGTGCCCAGAGAAGTCGTGGATGCCCCCTCCCTGGAAGTATTCAAGGCCAGGCTGGATGGGGCTTTGGGCAACCTGGTCTAGTGGGAGGTGTCCTTGACCATGGCAGGGGGGTTGGAACAAGATGATCTCTGAAGTCCCTTCCAACCTGAACCATTCTATGATTCTATGAACAGTAACCTGAAATACATGGGAAGCACAAAATTACCGTAATTAGACTTAATTCCATACCTGTTGTCTATACTAACACAAATAATTGTGAATTTCCAAGCTTAAGCCACCATTTTCACACTTTATTTGCAAGGTTTGGGACCAGAAACCTTAGAACATACTTGCACATGAAAAATGAGTGTATGATTTAGGATTTCCTAGGTATTACTGATGTAAACTGTGCAAGAGAAATTTAAGTCCTTCTCTGAGATTTTACTATTTTAATACAAAATGTTCTTAAAGACTTGTTATAAAAAATATGTATCATTCTGTTTGCAGTCAAATAATACAAATCAATGTATTTACAACTGAACTAACAAAGCAGAATTGTTTATTTGCCAAACATTTGTCACTCAAGATACTTGTTTATTCTAACAAGATTTTAGCCTTTTGCAGTCTTTTTTATTGTCCTTTCATATTCATGTATTTCTTTTCACTTATGACCAAGAAATATTAAAATGAGCATCAATTCTGCATTGGTAAAGGAGAGGTGAGAGAAGAATTTTCATAAAACTAAAAATCAGAAGGATGTTCAGATGCGTGTATCTAGCATTACCAAATTTGTAAAGCTGACACAAATTAGGTCCTATCCTTTTCGATGATTTCTGTTACCTAAGAGAAAACAAAGAATGAGTGCGCTTCATTTGGTTTCTTTAATGCACGAAAATGAGAAGCATCACAAGTAAGCTCAAAGCTGTGCTCATTTGAAAGCTGAGGAAGAATATTTTTGAAAAAAATTAACGTTAACATTTCAAAGAATTATTTGAAAGCTCTTAAGGGAGAAGTTGAAAGATGGGAGGACAGGGTTACAGCAACTATATTACGCACAAACAGACTCTTGTAAAGTACAGCGGAGAAAAACCCAGTGTGTGCGTGGGTGGGATATTATGTAAAAGGAAATACATAAATGAGTCCACAATTATATTTATTGTTTTAAAAATACCCATGAAAATTTTGTTCCATCATGCTGAGCAGACTGTACTGGATTCCCACACCATCTTATTGCTGTGACCACTGGTCTTTTTTCCTACCATTTTGCTTTCTCCAGAATCAAGTCTCATCTGGAAGAGCACTCAAGTTTGTTAGGGCAAAAATCGTGGCATCCAGTTTCCATTTAATTCCCCACATTTTCCCACCACAACAGAGCAGGGAGCAGGGATCACCTTTGCAGCTGCAGATTGCTCAGCTTCAGATTAGCAGCAAGTAAATTTTGTCAAAAATAGCATCTAAAATACACTAACTGATCAAAACCAGTTCATTTGCAAGAACATTCCAGCTTTAAGAGTCCTGTTTGAAAAGATTCAAGGTGAACCTCTGAGTGAGTGCTAGCATATTGCCCAAGATAACCTATTTAACTGTCCTAGTGCTTGCTACAGATGTTTAAATCCCTGACTTGAATCAGACAAGTTGGCAATTTTATAACCCAAGACCCTGTCAACACAGGAAAATGCCATAACACTGGCTATCCGTTATTTCTGAACCTCTTTCATCCACACAGTCTGTGAAAAACTTTCGAAAATTTTATCTCATCCTCATATATAACAAGCATATATCAGATGTGTTGCTATTTTTGGGAAAAGGGAAGTAAAAAATCTGCCTTAGCTCTACTCTGCTTAACTTCTGACACAGGCTAAAGCCTTAAACCATTTCTCTTACCATTCACTCTCATTTCCTCAGATGCACTTATGAAAAGGGGTTGACAGCTGGTGTGAATGCATAGCAGGAGCTATGAGACCATCGAGGACCCCCAGCTCCTCGGGAGATGCTTCCCAGATGCACTAGGAAACCAAATGGCACAAGGGCCAAAGAGAGAACTTAAGCTTCAGCATTACCTTACTTACTTGTCAAGGATTTAGAGACTGACAAAATAAAGCATATCCTTAGAATCTAGCTAAGTCATCTCTGTAATAATTTAAGTTACACATTTGATTACGGATAACAGGATTCTGTCTGCTCCTTAAAGCAGCATCACAAAAGTTTCTTATGGGCCATCATAAGGCAATGAAATGAAAAATAAAGCATTAAGCTCCTCAGGTGGTCAAAAGCTTCTCTATCCAAAAACAATGCTTTTAACTCCTTTTTCTAAAGCCTGAAGAATGGTCAGACCTTTTCAGGTCACCTTCTAGGAAAGCTTTTACTTTCTGAAGAGCAATTTAAATTACATTTGTGGTAAAACTTTCATCTACTAAAATACACGTGCATAAAAAGCAAGACAATTAAGCTTCATCTGCAAAAAAATATTCAAGCTGCCAATATAAAGCACACATATGAAAAATTAAGCCAATAAAAATATCTAATGAAAGACATCTGGCACCAATATCAGCCTTTGCATGCTTGTTTTGTCAGCTGTCAAATCATGGTAATATACAATGGTAAAAGGCATGCTGACAGCAACATTCCTAGTATTTTAAAGAACAATCAAAAAACACATGCAGCTGTGAGAAAAATCTGCATTGCTACCAAACTGAACAGGGCTGGTGGTCCTTAGAAAAATACTAATGGTCAATAGTTCTGACTCTCAAATAGAAATCTTTGCAGGACAGATCCCAAAGTGTTTCTTCCTCACACAAACCTTTTTTGAGAAAGTTACCTGGAGTCGTGCACGCTTACATACGCAGTCCATTATATAGGTATTGTAGGTAAATACCATTTCTAGGCAGCAAATGGCGTAAGGGTGAGAAATGCCATCCACTGTACACTTTTTAAAGGCTTCTTTTCATATATGTAATTGAAAAAATCTTGCTAATAGTTCTATGCATGATTCTAACCCCTCTCACTCACCCCTCAAAAAAAATTATTTCAGTATGCTTTACTAATTAAAAAAGCCAGTGTTTTCCTCTGCGGAAAACACAGGTTTCAGATATACTTTGTGCATATGAAGCAGCAAAAACTGAAATAAAACCTCAGGACGTGGTCCCATTATGGTCCTCCTACAATCTATCCAAACCAACAACAAGGAGTTGAAAGGAAAATGAGAACATTCTATTAATACAGTTTTTGAATTTAATAGATTTCCTGATGAAACAATAGAAAGTAACACCACGGAACAGAAAAGAAAAGTGACTAAGATGATGCTACGTACCTCAAGATTTTATATAGCATTACAGTCATCATCTCCTGGAAACCAAGGGAGCAGTAGCAATAAGAGTTACTCAAAGACTGCAGCCTAGTTTCCTGTTAAATATATAATCATGCTGCAACAAAAACACATTATTTTTAAATAACCATTCCTTAAAAAGCATGTCTGATTTTTTTTTCCTGTAGTCAGGAAGCTAGATCAGGCTTGCATTCATTCACGGAACAGGCTCACCTGTACTGCGAGCACTGGCTAGCAGTGAGGCTGCAGCATGCACTGGACACAATGGCTCAGAGCTGACCAGCTCCCCGAAACACCCACCAGAGTTCCCAGGGGATGGGCTTCTCCAGGGAAATCTCGCTACAGAAAACCAGTTATCAGGCGTCATTTTGCAAGATACACCAAAGCAAAGCCATCCAACCACTGCCATGAGGAATTAAATAAGCCCAGGTTATTAAAGCTGGTTTGCAGTCCTGCTAAAGAGTCTCTGGGGCAAGTAAGAAGATGTTGCATCTCCAGGTTTTCCTGCAGAATCGCTGGCCTTACCGGGGACTTCAGATCCAAGCCATGGGCATCTTCTACCTAGCAGAAATCTCTGATGTACATGAAGCTGGCCAGTAACAGCTTGAGTTCATCACAATTGTACATCACGTGTTACTGTTCAGAGAACTTTTTCCTCAATTTTTTTTTATTAAGCAACACCTTAAGCAGACTAAGTACATAAATATCACTGCTTTCAATCACTCAGATAGGAACTAGGCACAGAGGAAGAAGTTCTAATAGTGGTTTACATCTACAGTCACTCTCTCTAAAAGATATATACATATATATAAATTCTTGTTTCCCCTTCTCTCTTCTTTCAGTTAGTTTTGCTATCAACAAGACTATTAAAATGAAGCTTTCCACATGAGTAGTAGCTCAGTGAAGTCTCTCTCTGCCATTTCAAACGCTTTCTGTATAACATCAAATACTGCCAAGATACTTAATCAGATTGATTATCTGAGGCTGAAACAAACAACTTGCAGCCCTGACAGCCAAAATCATTACGTTAGAAATGGGGAAGGACAAACGAAGGCCTGCGCTTCTCCACTGCCATACAGCACTGTATGCTTTCTGCCTGCATCTACCTTTAAAAGCAACAGAGATTTATTTTAAAAAAAAAAAAGTTAATACATGGCATTACAAATGAAACGAATGCAAACTACAACTGTCAGAAATAACTTCTCTTTAGTACAATTCAAGGATCCTTTGCAGTCTATATATTCAAGCTGAGTTCCTCAGTGTACGTAAAACTTCTCATCATTTAAGAATGCGAATTCTACATTTTAATTACCTGTATCTCAGAGTACCCTATCAGTATCTCAGGCTATTGTACCAGTATTGCACAAGTAAATGACTTCTAGCAATAGATTTTTAAAACACGTAAGACTGTCTTGATATAAAACCTTCCCATTTTTAAGATAAGGCTGTGTTAAACCTCACCATTCCTCTGCATCAGAAAACATTTAGCCTCTAGCTGCCTAGCAGAAGCAGCAAGGCACATGAAAAAGGAGCTGGACAACCATGCTGACACCTTGAGCAACTTGGTGCCCTCACCCACCTGTAATGGCACCCACCCACAAGGGCCTTCTGATGCTGAACAGGGGTCAGCAACAGCTATGGCCCTTCTGTCACCAGTACCTACCTGAGCACAGACGTCCTGGCAACCTGCAGGAGCAGTTTCTCCGAGGGCAGAGGAAGGAAGTAGCAAGCACACACAGCCACACAAACGCACATCAACATGTTTTGTCTCAGTCATGATCACGAGTTTCATTTCCTTCAGAAACCAGACTGAAACAAGGAGGGAAGACGCATAAACACGCAGCTATCATTTTCCTCTATTCTCACACCTTTCTCTCTCTCCTACTCACTTCCTTTTATGATTTTGGGTCATTCTTCCCTGTTACATCCTGCTGATCATCACAGAGAAGCTTTGGAAACATTCTGGCATCCATGTAATTCTTGTAAAAACACTGGGAAGTGTAATCCTCTCAAAGCAAGGATCCTAGGGAGTGAGGGAAGCCACATTTTGGCTGATTACCAACCATTTTACTGCAAAGGTAATCAGTAGCTCGCATACAATTGTAAGCAACAACAACCCAAACTGCAGCTTCCCTCACCACTCACTCTCTGCGCTAACTGTGCCAAGATGGTGACAGGCCTACTTAGCATGGTTATTGTTTTCAATTTCAAACCCTTATAGTTAATTAAGTTTCAGCTCTAGATAGACTATGTTAAAGAGCCAAACAAACCAAAAATACTCCAACCTCATCACTTCACCTTTGCTTCTCACTGTAGTCACAAAGCGCCAGACACACTTGAGGAAGACTTTGCTAAGTCTAACTGAATGGCTAAGATCTGTTAAGCGCATGTAATATGTTACTTTTTAAATAAATTATACAGAACATCACACGTTCTAGTAAAAGCTGGCATCCAGATATTGGTTGGTCTTTTCACATCAAGAGAGAGTTCTGTATTTCAGAAACAAAAGCTTGTGACAGAAATTGTAAGAGAAAAATGAGTACAATGAGTTGTGTTTCATGAGTGTTAGGTACCTTCTTTTATCACCTGGTAAACTGGAAGAGCTGACCTTCTGCCTCTTGTACAAAAATCCATTGCATTTTCGGACTGAAAAGCATCAGACATTTGCAACTGCTTTAAAAATTTTATATAATAATACATACGTGACGGCATGCACATAGGCACAGAAATGGAATTCCAAGATTTCAATTCAAATGAAAAAAGAAAAGCTAAAAAGATTGGGACAGTGATCAGAATCTCAATAGTCCTTTCAAGAAATCAACAGGAAATGATAACTAATGAAAAATTCCAAATATTATTAATATAGGAAAATATGTCCAGCTTTGACAACCGATGTAATCATGGAATAAACACTTCCATCTTCAGTAGCTGCTAAAACAAACACTCTTTTACAGGCTTTGACAGAGAACAGAATTCATTTCCCCTTTACAGCTGCACTGCTTCAAAGTCAGTTAAACATCAACGTGACAGCCTTACTTGCTAGAGCTTGGACATCATTATCTTAGCTGGACACAACCAGAAAGCAGAGACTGCAGGCAGAGATGTGAGAGGGTGGGAGAGGAAAATTGAGATTATTTTTCTTAAACACTTTATGAAGCATCTGTCTTACTTCTTGCCAGAGAGTTACTCTTCTTATTCATGTATTCCGCATTTAAAACCTGGCTAATACAAACATACCACAGGTCTGAAGGCAAAAATTTCACTACAATAGAGCATATTTACATAGACCGTATTTGGGCACCAAATTATCACCCTGCAATACAGTGTACTTCCATAAATGAAGCTTAGTAGACTGAGCAATTATCCGTAATTACAAATTAGACCATCTTATTTGCAACCAGCCATCACTGTACTGATTTCCTCATTAAAATCTAGAAGACACACAGTTTACGCACTTACTTCTGCCACTGACTTGCCTGAAGAATCCAAGATCATAGTGGAGTTTAATGCATGTTTACTTCACAAAAAGCACCAAACACATTAATGAGTATTTAATAGCAACCAGGAAGGACTACTGGCCAGATGTTGAGCCAGCCCTGACAATGCGTACAGGCCACTGAATTTACTGCCTTGAATGAAAAATAGACACCAGATAACTGCAGCAGACATTCACAAAAAGCGGTCCGTGGAGCATTTCTGATATTCTGTAGAAAGCTGGCTGGTCCCATGATGACGGCTCTGCTTACTTCCAGATGTTTAATTGCAGTAAAGAAAATACAGAATACAGCAATTCATGTTCTTACTACTCGTTTCCCATGAAAGCAGTTGTTGTGGCCATCAGGGAGAAACTGCATGATCACAAAGAAGATGTCTTGTGTATTACCTACCAAAATACAACACAAACTGCTAGTGGAAAATCTGCCAAGTGACTCGTTCTTTTATGGTACGTGATCTCTCAAAACCACCACCCAGAAAAAATTCTATATCATGCGATGACATTTTCCATTAGGACTTGGAACATATTTTTCATTTCTCTATAAGAAAACTTGAAAAAAGTTGCATCTTTTCCCTTATTTTTATTGGTATTTTCTACCTGTATACAGAACAGAAGATGGATATGAAAGATAGCCTAAGCCAGCAATCAGAGAGAGAAAGAGAAGTAGCGAATAAAGGCAAAATGTTACACAAAACAGTCTGTGTTAGTTATGTGGCACTACTCCTTTTTTCTTATTTAAACTCTTGCTTTGGCCCACGCTGAAATTCTAGAGAAAGTCTGATGATTTGTGGCCATATAGTTTGGCACAACTACTAAGTTTACATTCAGGAAATCTCCAGATCTCAGTGAATGGAGTTTGAACCACCTTTCACCTTTTAAAGGGTCACATCAGGGTTAAAGGGAAGAAAAATTGAGATGTGCTTCAACTACCAATAATAAAAAATCACTCTTCTCCACACGTGACAGAGCCCTGATTGGAAGATTTCTCATTATTTCACAACCACAAATGTGCTGAATTTCATGGCATCCTTGCACAGTACTGTACAGCTCCAGTTTGCAAATGTATTTGAGGTTTCTGTCTGGAACTCGTCTGTGTTAACTCCCACACTCCCCTATTACAGTTGGAGTCAGAAAAGAAACTTAAGTTTATGTTCCTCTCTAGGAAAATAGAAGCAAATTAAACATTCCCTACAAAAGCAAAAGCTCTTAAAAAAAAAAAAAAAAAGCACTATTTTTCACATAGGCGACCTTCAGAGGATACTGCAGAGGCTGTCCATTCCACCAGGCTTGGGAGAGGATCTCACTCACAGCTCCGTGTATCATGGAGAGATGGTGCATTTTGTCTAAGTGTTTACTTGCTGAAATGTTAAGAGTTTTGGAGTTGTAGGTTTGTTGTGGGTTTTTTTGTTTGTTAAATTTTGGGGGTCTTTTTTTGTGCTCTGCTGCTGCTCTCTTCCTTACTCCAGCAGCACTATTTTTAGCAACAAATGGGTAACTGTAGTACCTCTCCTATCAAGAGTAAGATATCCAGTTTGGAGTGGCAAAGCAGCCCAATTCATACATGCTAGCAATTCTTCAGATAGAAGCTCGTGTGCCAGGCCCAGCTTGCTTGTGCTGCAACTAACACTTCACTGTACACATTTCAATGCAGAACACAGAAGGAAGGGGCTTTGCCTTTCAAAATAAGCCTTTGATGGAAACATTGTAAAAATAAATCTGCATATTTTCTATCTTTATAATCCTTGCTGCATTATGTTATTTACATCTCCCTGTCAGTCACTAGAAATCACATAGAAACGTTCATAAAGAATTTCCCTCCCCTGCACACATACAAAACTGATGACTCCATTGTTTTTTACCCAATATTCCCTCTCAAAATCTTACAAGATACACATTTCAAGAGCTATTGCCAACTTCAAAAACATGCCACAACATATTTCAAATTGATGTAAATTGAACTTTGCAAGAACTAATACGTTTGTATTCTTAATTTAAAAAAAAAAAAATCTCAGAAGCAACAGTAAGTACATTCAAGTATGCAATTCAGAGAAAATATGCAATTCAACTAACGTACAGCTAAAGTTATTGAAATTAGAAATCTTAGCTGAAATAAAGGCACACAGTCTGTGACAGAATGGTAATGGAAAATTCTGCAGGAGGGGCTACACTCTGCAGCACTGGAGTTGAGCCCATGATTCATTTCAAAACTCGTGTCAAAAAAGTCTTCTGATATTTCTCAATATATGCAATGCACACTGCACAGCTCGTCTCCATTCAATAATCCTGAAGAGACGCTAAGTGCAGTTAAAATGATTTATTCCACTGAGTTTTCATTGTATTAATTTATACCCTATGACATCACAAACCATAGATGTTTAAAAATTCAATTTAATTTGTAAGATGGAGAAATATGTAATGTGCTAAAATATGAGCAGGTACGTTATATGGCTTTTAAAGGTGGACTGTGGCTGAAAATAACAGCAATATGCACAGAATATCCAACATTAAAAACATCAAAAAGTAAAATTTCAGAGTGAATTCTTTAATAACTGAAATATAATATTTCTTTTTCCCCCAAAATTCAAGTTACAAATTAACTGCTAACTATTCTCTTCATGTATGACACAGCACAAAACATTTGAGTTCTTTATTAGAGCTCCTTGCAAATTAATTTTAAAGGTTTTGGCAGGCTAAACATTACACGCATGAACTTGCAAAATATTCACGCTGCTTCTTTGTCTACTTACAAAAAGCAGACCTTCTCCCTCCAATTCCACAGTCATGTGAATGTCATTTAATAAACAATTTTATTATGAAAAAATAACGATTCTTCTTGTTGAGGCGTAAAAGATCTATGCAAACGAGAATCTGAAAAGACAAAACTTGTCCGTGCATAAATAATGCTGAAGACAAAACAGACGCTAAAACCCTAACCCCACCCCCCTCACGTAAATAAGATATTTTTCCCATATCTCTCAATTACATCAAATTCAATGGTACATTTGAAGGTAACTAAATAATAATAACAATTAAAAAATGCAGCTTTCAACCTCCAAGTAGATCTTGGAGCCTCATTCATATAATCCCTATAGTCATCAGGCGACAATCCTCATTTAAAACAACCAATTCTCCCATGTGGCTCTATTATAAGGTGATAGCTAGCACCTCTTGTAATTTAAAGACATCCCATTTTCCTTGAGGTTAACCAGACAGCAGATCAAATAATTCCACAGAGGATTTAGAGAAAGCTTGACCCATTACTGAAGATGAATTAGAATTTCAAAGAGTAACTCTACCGTCACCATTCAGATATTTTTTAATTCTTCCTCCATGAAACATGAAGCTGAGTCAATGCTCAGTTTCATCTCCAAACATAAGCAGCCCAATATGCTGCTAACTCAAAACAATTCAGATTGTTTAATAAAATGGCAAAAGGCCATTGCTTTAACAGCAGTTCTTACAACTTCATTAAGAAAACACAATACAGGTAGACAGAAGCAGACATTTTATTTATGTTTGAGGAAATGGAAAACGCATGTTTTTCTTTACTTTCTCTGGACAATCCACAAACATCAATGAACTTGCATATGCTGTATATGGAGAAAATAATGAGGACTGAGCACATTTTGCAGATAAGAAAGTGAAGAGGCTTACAGCCCAAGTGTTTGCTTAGAACACCACTAGCCAACCTGGGACTGAAGGGTGAGCTCCTGGCTCTCTAGCACACGACCAGGGAACCACTCCATTCCTGTAGCTACCCATGTACCATAATTTCCATGCGCATGATTGTTGATAAATTTCCAATCACAGAATCCATTAATTTAGGGATGAACTCAGTAAGCTCTCAAATTCTAGAGATGGTTCCTGCCACCTTATCCGAATCTGTCGAATTAGACAAAAAAGTTGTCCAAAGTATCAGTACGTTTAATTTTCACAGCTGACACTTGAATAAAAAAAATTAACTGACCATTCAGCATCATAGAAGAATAGAACATGCTTCACACAAAGAGCCACACAGACCATCATCAGCATGGCATAAAGATTGCTGAAGTTACCTGATACCCTAAACACAGCAACAGGACAGAATGAAGAACTGGTAATACAATCGGTACTAATTACAATACAGAAACAAACACAAATGTTCAATTATTAAATTAAAAAAAAAAAATCATGTTGCTGTAGGTGTGCATGTTCAGACAAAAGCATATTGCATTAGTCTTTTGTTTCTCCTTTGCACCATAAGACACTGTCCATGTCAGAAAATAACAGTTTCCCATTACTAGCCAGCAATCCTTTCCTGTCAGTAGTAAGCAAAATCAGACAAAAAAAAAAAAAGTGAAAGGTGATATCTTCTGTACACTCAGCTCACACAAGTGAAAAAAAAATATTCAATTAACAGAACATGCTTTTACCAACATTGGATTTTACATTTTCACCTTCCCTTTTTCCCTGTATCGGTAGATGGTTCAACTTTTATGCAAGAATCCTTCCCGTTTCCCTTCTTAGATTTTCATTGTTGTACAAACAAAAAAAGGGG
>WBMW01005162.1:826558-837088 GCA_013396635.1 Penelope pileata
TTTTTAATTTTTTATTTCTTGTCTCTAACGTTAAGAGATTCAAGTGTTGCATTTTGATCTTCTCAGGTTTCCAAGAATTCATCACTTTTACATGGAAAAAGACTTCACACTGGTCTACTCAAAGAATTTGGAAAAAAGATGACATACGTAGTGACAACTATGGAAAAATCAAATTTCTATTCTACCTTTATGGTCAAATGTATCCATTTAATTACAGACAGAGATACCACTGATACAAGGAACAGAGCTGTACCCAGAGTGGATTTTTCATTTCGGTCATTGGAAAAAAAAATACCTAGCATGCTTTAAAACTATTTCAAGTTGCACAAATACTTAATTTGCCAGTAAAAATGTCCTTGTTTCAGAAAGCTTGCTTCATGTCAAAGTAGGGTAAGCTATCTTGAAGCACTGAGAGCAACCACAAGGGGATTTAATTGCTAAATATATCTGTAAGTGTACACCTTAGCTTCCTTTGCAGTACCTTGCCTGGGAAGACAATCTGATAGGTAGCATATAAATAAATTAAATAAATGTAAGTAGGGAAGTGAAGAAACTCCTGTGCTTTACCAGAGAGCACACACAGCAGTAGGGCACTCACAGCAGACATGGGAAATGCAGCTGTCCAATGAGGTATTTAAGCCATGGTAAAAAGCAGAAATGTTTGCCCAAGGGAACATCCAGCAGCCCAGAGAGGCAGCAGCTTCCCAGAAGGCCCACATGGGCAGCCCAGCTCTGCACCAGGAACATTGCAGCTCTCTCCTCCACATTGTTGCATGGTCAAAAGTGAGGCAGCGTGAGGCAATTTGCCCTCTCGCCTCTCTCCCCTCAGTGACTGAAGTTGGGCATGGCCCAGACCACGTGTGTTAGTGCCTATGCGGGCCCAGGACAGGCCTCCCTAGGAAATGCAGGCTGTGGCAGGAGCCATCTCCTGCAGCTGGCCAGGGCCTGGTGGGGACAACTAGATGGGGAAGCAGCACCTGGGGAATGGGAACAGGCACCAGGAAGCAAAGGGGCTGATCGACTCATCTCCAGCCTTCCCTGGTTGGATGCAGACACATCCAGCTCCTATGAGAGCCTCACACAGATCAAGCTGCCCTGACCCACACAACATTCCTCCTGCCTAAGAGTTTTGATCAGGCCATCAACCACAGACTATCCCAAAGTGTTATCATGCTACATCAGACGATGATGACACCCAAAACACTTCTTTGGGAAGCTGGGAGCGGAAGGAAACTGCTCAGAAATGGAATGAAGAAAAAAATAGGAAGCTGAAGTAAGAGGCAATTTTGTGAACTGCTGTTACTGGAAGCAAACTTACCACCACCAGGCCAATAGATTTCCTCTCCTTCTTTCTAATAGCACCCTAGAACAGGACCAGTGCACCATATGCCTGGTTCTAGGCTGATATCCAACAATAAATTAATATTACACAGGCGTGCCATACACACAGCATATCTGACACTAACTAACAAAAGCAGAAAATTAACAGAAGAAACAATATTAAAACATTTACATTGTAGCACATCTCCTGTGGTGCACAACAGCAGCAGAATAGCACAAGATATTTCAGATAAAATGACCTATTGGGGATCTTTTTTAAAAAAAAAAAAAAAAAAAACTTTTGTAGATTTTCATCAAATATGGTTTAAGTATGGCTATCATGTTATACAATAGACTCATGTGCACTGATTCCCTAAATGCTTCAGTGCTGATCAGGAGCTGAGGACTTGAGTAATGACAAAAGAGTAGCATCACGAAGAATGCAAGACCAGCAGCACAGTCACAGACAAGGAATATTTTAAACATCAGTAGTCACACGTGAAACTCCATGTATTATCAGCCACACGCAAACCCTATTCTACTGGAGGATACATTCAGGAAGTTACATACTGTAATTCCAGACAGGAAAGGTTTTTGCATGAGTCTCTTCAGCTGTACTGAGCAATAAAAATAGAACTAAGCAGGTCCTGTGAAGAGAAGCCAAGCAAAAAACCACATCTGAAAACTGAAAGGCCATAAAAATTAACCCAAGTGAAATTTCGTATGTGCTGGCCACCTACTTTCAGAGAAATTTACGTTTCAATCCCACTTTAAAATACTCCTAACTGCGGCACCACACACGGGAGCTTCAAGCTTACACCCTGAACACGGGAATGTAGGAGACTTCTCCCTCTCACAGCTGTGAAACAGGTGTCAACAGACTGAAGGACAGAGGAACCCAAAGAAAAAAGAATCCTCAGTTCAACAGGTTATTTGTAAGGATGTCCATTCAGAGTTTACATAAGAATATCACAAAAAGCAAGAGAAAAGCACGCTGAAAGAAAATGAATGGAAATATTTTAACGCAGCATGACACTACTACCTCTGCCTCAAGGATGAGCTGATTTGCAATACCCACTACAAATCTCTTTTTTCAGTTCTAATTCTAAATGTTCCTAGATTGCCTATTGTTGTCATTTTGGAAGATACAAAGCTTGGTGTATACTGAACGCTGTAGCTTATTGAACTGGGATCACTGAGGAACAAAAGTACTGATAATGAAAAAGGGGAAGAATGTGGATCATCAGTTGCTAGACACAGACTAAAATCTGGTCCCCGTGCAGCCAGCTAACCACAAATGGCTGTCTTTTCTGGGGAAGGAAAATATTCAAATATCTTTTCTCTACCCAGATTGCTAAAATAAGTTATTTTGTCAAGCTATGTATAGTTAGAGAGATATTTCTAAATCATTTTCATAATATGTCAATTCTTAACATCTGTAACTTATCTAACACAGCATTTTTCAATAGCCAAAGTTTGTTTAAAAAAATCACAATTTCTTGCCAATTCAGTTACATTAAGGTAAATTAATCAGATGAAAACACACTGTGCCACACTTTATATTAACCAGCTGCAAATTCACTTACTACTCTTGTCACATAAGTCTTCAGAGTTTAACATCCCAGCATTGTGGCATGATAAAAATTCAGCCACTTTAATGTACAGAAATATCCATGAACTTCAAATTATTGTACCATAACACTGTCAAATAAACAGACTACTGGAATTCAATATTCAGAAAGCCAAGGCAAAATCTGTTGCCCTTAATCTGAAAGACCAGTGTCATTTTCAAGCCCTGTATTTAATTAATACTATTTACTGTCAAGAGCTGAGCAGGGTAAATATTTCACTCATCCCAATTCAGGGGCTGAAGGCAGGCCCAGAGGAAAATTTGCCCGACTAAATGCATCTTATATCCTTTGATGATGCAAGTGCTCAGTTGTCCTGTTCTTGACCCCTCTAGAATTCCCAGGCTCCTATACTGGTGGTACAGTATCATCAATCTATATTTAAAATATATATTGATTTTCCACAGACAATAATGACAGCTATTCCTTCTGAAAATGCATATATACTATACCTTTGCCAACATAAAAAGGTTCCTATCAAGGTAAGAAATGAAAAAATCTTACCAAAGCTCATTACTAAGTCAAGACCAACATTTAAGAAGTGAATAAAATCAAGTCAGCTATTTCATTTCCTAAATATTTTTTATATATCTCACAGAAACTGAAGTGTTAGAAATAAACTTCCTGGATATAGCTACAAAAGGCAAATTTCAATCAATTGAATGATAGTGTTCTCAACAGTCCTTGATAAATGAAGTTTGATTCTATCAGTTCAGTAAGGATTTCATTGACAGAGCACTCTATTTAAATCCATTCACAGTAATTAATGAGCTTTACATATTTAAGGAAAGTCTACCCCAGACTTAAAATGAAATTGAACGTTGTGGCCTCAAAAATATTAGAGTACTTTAAATCTGCTTTCATTATTAACAAATTCAGTTCTACTACTTGCAAGGATGATGAGATTTCTCTGTAATACTCTCTCAATTTTCATCAGTTTTAAAGGAAATGCAATATATTGCATTTGTGTAAATTTCAGCTCTTCCACACAATAAAAACGAAAGATCTCCATAATCTCCCATTCCCAATTTGAGAAAGAAAAGCAAATCTATGGAGTATAATTTCATAAATCTTAATAGATGCTCATTTCTCTACTTCTGTTGAATGTTCTCATTGTACCACCCACACAGAACATTCGCTCTCAGATTAGGAGTATCATTTTAACCCTGATTGCATTAAATTCACTATAATCAAGACTCCACTTTCACAGACATCTTTACAGCCAATTCACGTTAACTAATGTCGCTACAGAACAGGAGTGACTGAAAACAGAAAATCTGATCACATTTGACACAGAACAGAACCGCTCGGTACTGAGGTCTCGGAATGTGATCACACTCTCTTTATTTAGCACAAATCAAATCAAACGAGGTTAAAAATCCTTCACAAATTCTGCCTCAGCTGAGAAGATCTGAGTCAGTAAAGATTATCCATTCCTACAATCAATAACTCTATTTTATTTCAGGTATTTCAGAAATACAGCTCCTCTGGGAGTTAAGGTGTTGCTACCTGAGCATGCGGCGGGCTGCATCCCAGCATGGCTTTGCATTTTCATAGAAGTAAGCTCTCTGATTTTTATTTCACACTTGGAAGCTATTGTAATCTTTCCTTGCTTGCATCTTCAAACTAATAGTAAAGGCTCGTACAACTTGTTTCAATACAAGCTACTCTTACTTTCAGTACTACGCTTTCTGACAGCACTCCCTTTACACACGCGCACCTATTAGGAGGACGCAGACAAAAGTGAGACATTTGTCAGAATTTTCATTATTTACAGCGGCTGTGAGCAACAATAAGGAGTACTATAACTCACAACAAACAGAGACACAAATATTTGCTATGTATCACACCTGACACTAACTACAACACAAATGCCAATGAACCACTGCAAAGTTGGATTGAAACAAACTGTCACTGAAAGTGGCAGAAAACTGAAATTTCTCTAATCGACTTTTTTTTTTTTCCCTGAGAAACATTCCCTGCAGAAGAAACCATTTCAAGCAAAAAGAAAAAGACAAAGAGACAGAAGATATTTTCTGACTGAAAATCTTTAGAGTGGGGAATACAGCTTAGCATTTTTATCTGGTTGGTGGGTTTCTTGTAAGAACTGAAATCTGTCCTTCTCACCATCTCTAACTGCACACCTTTCTGGTAGCACACAGTAGCTGCCCTGCATTATCCCAGCCACCAGAGTTCCAAAGCAACCATTACAAATTCTAGCATTTACATTATTTCTATGTGTTTCTTTATGTATACTCTAAAGCCATTCAACACATCCAAGATTCAAATTCTTACGCACTATATCATATTCAAAATAGATCCAATTGGCATGAAGCAGGAATTCCACTTGCTGGAAAGCTTACAGCAGTGGCAGAGGCTAGATGAACACAAGTCCACCCACAATTGTGGTACAGTGTCAGAACACTCAGTGAAACCCAGCCCCTATTCAGCCCCTATTCCCCATTGAGGGATCCAGCTCCCTCAAAAGCTGAGGCCAGGACTTCTTCAGAAAATCCAGCTGGTATATACTTTCTAACTTCAGATACTAGTACAACTTAAAGTTGGTATACTGGTTAATATAGACTAATACAATTTCTCACTGATATCATGCTATGGAAAGAAAAAGTCTGAATAAGCCACGCAACAGGACTAAAAATCCCAGCCATTCAGAAGTCAATGGTAGCATTTCCAAGGTTTCAAAGGAACCAAAATTGAAACTATTCTGTGTTATACAGCTCCCTTTCATTGAACTATCATGACCATGGGAACGCATGTTTAACTATCCAATTCAGAGCATAAGGATATTCGTTTCAGAAAACTGCCTCTCTGCTTCCAGTAAGAAGCAAATTCCTTGCCTTTTGAATCATTTCATGACATTTCTTACACTGGTTTCTTCCTCTCTGCTATCACCATACACTTCATACACAAATATTTATCTCTTTGATGCTCATATTAAAACTTTTGAACTTTTCAAGAACAGCAACTATGTTTTAGTCAGCTTCTGTAAAGGTACCAGATTACTTTCTGGCACTGAAACAAACTAAAATTTGGAAGTCTGATGCAAAACTTAGGAGTGCTAAGCAAAAGAAAGGTTTTTCTCCTCACCCACACCAATTCATCACGAAAAAAAGGTAATTACATGCAAATTGCTTTTTATTTGAATATTTACCTTTTTCAGTCTAAATCTAACACATTTCTTGTTTAATGGAAAATTACAATTAAGATAACTGAAACGAAAACAAACATGCTATCAATTTGACAACAAAATTTCACGTTCTCTTTGGGGAATTTTGGCAGTGATATTCGTCTTTCTTCATTAGTCATACCTAACTCATTCTATTACAAGTCTTTTATTCACTAGAAGAAAAGTAGCTATTTTGAGATTAGTATTTTCTTTTTAAACAAGTAATTTAAATGATCACAAATATAGACTGAGAAAACCTGCATGTACACATTATAATCATGATGCAGCTCAGATAAGTGGTATAAACAAATAATACAGTGTAAGCAAAAAGCGTACATAAGTAATAAACAACTATACTGCACAGCATTTTCAAGTTAATATAATATATAAACAAACTATTCAACCAATATTACAAAGTCTATTGAATGCAATGAACTGCAAATTTTTGTTATCAAAGCAGTCCTGGAAAAAGATAGATAAACAGAAGCACTGAAAAGCTCCCTCAACCTGTTTCCATTCACTGCAGCTAAAAAATTCAGTGAGTTTAAAGAAAAGCATTGTTGATTTGCAAAAAGAATTGCTCAATGTAACAAACAGAGAAGGAAATAATACTTGATGTAGACATACATAATTTTACCCATAAATGGCCAACATTGTACAAACAGCTATGCCCAAAACAACTGAAGCCCTTCTTAGCTGGCTTACTCCCCACCTCTATATTTAGTGTGCAAGCCTCAAAAATACATATTTCTGACCTTAATAAGCCACTCTGTGTGTTAAAAGACAACATTTATTCATGAGTACCCTGAAAAGGTTCTCACATAAAATCTCAAACACGTATTTGTAAAAGGTTTATACCAAGTAAGTACATTGATATGCTACACATACCCAAAAAAATCCACAGCATTTATATTCTACTTTCTTTCAGTATGCTACCAAACTGTCATTAGTCTGCATTTAAACAATCTGCAGGGGTCTCTTTTCCTAACTCTCAGCAGTATTATCCCTTCTCGTGAGCAGTGTTGAACCAGCACAGCATTGCCTGATGGAGCCATCAGACAGTAATTCTTGAGCAACGAGCAGTTTAAGTCATCAGTGTCATTATACTTATTTCAGCCCTCAATTTAGGTAATTTATTAGTGCAGATAGTTGGATGTAAAAGCCTGTATTACTTCATACTCAACCTTCGCCGTAAGACAGACAATAATCAGCACATTTGAAAAACATCAGTTCCTTGGTTAAAGGATCAAATATCAAACAAACTTAACGTGAAAGAACATCACATTGATCTCCCCTTCAGCCCTTCTCAGCATAGAGTCTCATTTCTGGTCCTGGCACTAAAGCAAGGTCCCTGCTTCCATAACCAACTTGGGTGCTATTGTTGAAAGTCTCTAAAATGTACATATTTCTACCGACTGCAATACTATGCATTACTCAAAAACAGGGTTTGTTCTGCTGTATCCACACGATCAGTTAAAGACATCTCACATCAGATTTCTTGGTGAAGGAGATAAATGAAACACGATGGCGTACAGAGAACTCACCGGGACTCAGCAAGGTGGGCAAGGAGTTCTAGAGGCTGCGTGTGCCAGAGGCCTCAGCACTCAGATACATCCCAGGCATGCTGTGAACAAAATTCAGAGAAAAGGATTAGATTTCGTTTGGAGGCAGGCATAGAAAAATGAAAGTATAATGGTTAGCACACCACAGTTTTAAGCGTAACATAATGAGGGAAACATTATACACTTTGCAGAGCATTATCTGTTTTTCCAGACATAACAATAATCTCCCTCCAGTTGCATAATCACTACAGGCACACAACTTCCTTTTCACCTGCTGTCTCCTGCAAATTTGCAGCGATAGCAACTATGTTTAAATTAATTTACATGGTATGCAGTCCTTATTTTCACAAAAGGATCTGTGGGAACTCTCTGTGAAAGTGGTTGGTTCCTTTTTTGGTTGACTGCTTGGTTGGTTGACTTTGTAACACAAGTTTCAAATCTCTGAAAAGGAGAAACTGCTGTTTTTATAAAATCTCTCTCAACTGTCATTAAAAATGGTATATACAGAACCATGTTCCTTCTCTGAATCTTCACTTAGAGGACATCTGACCTGAGTGATGAGTGTCACTGGACAAATTATAAACAATAATTAATAAAACAATAATTTTAAAAAAAAATCTAGTCCATTCATTAGTACAGAACTTATGAGTCTACAAGAGCAGAGGGCATCACCAAGAAATGTATATTCCTTCAGGAAAGAGGAGGAGGAGGGTAATACACTAGCATGAGACTACCCACAAGAAATATTATATCTGGACTTTTTTTTTGTAGACCAAATAGTACTTTACATCAAATGTAGCAAGCTATGAACAAGAGTTTTCTAACTTGTCATTCTGACTAAAAAAAGAGCAGAACATAAACAGTCACAAGTCATCAACAACACCAAAAAGCACTAATTACACCTCAAGAAAAATGGAATTTAAAAATGAAGTTATTTCTGTCAATTCTTCCATCTCACGTAAACCTTCTTCAAATAAACACGACTTGAATTCTTGTAGTTAGACAGGATATCACCACAGCAACAGGCTGCCAGAGGACTCACTAACAAAAAAGTATTCTTATATGAAACATATACACAGAAGATCTGAAAACAAACATTATTCCCTCAGAAATGCCTAAGTATACAAGGCCTGCAAATCACAAATACAGGGCTTTGGAGTGTGTCCACAGACACGGAAAACACAATCTTGTCTTAGAATAAAGTTTTAAGTAAAACACCAAATCATTTGGCAATTTCGCAGGAATTAGAATTTCTGTCAGACACCTGCAGCACAGGAGGCAGCAAGGGGAGGCCACTGCCCAGCTAGCAGATGAGACAGTTGGGAGCTGAGTGCCCTTCACAGCAAAGCATTTTCCATTCATCTCCCAAGCCTTAGGGCTGAATCCTCCTCCTCGTGTCTGTCTTTCAGCTGCTGTATGCCAGCGAAGGAGGACGGGCACTACTCTGGTACCCTGGAGCACTCCATCTTGTCTCTCGACACCAGCATGGCTAGTGTTTTGCTATTGCTAATTTATTTCCGCGTTCTCTCCTCCTGATCCATGCAGCCTTCCAATATCGCTGCTCAAAGAGTCTGCACACAAGTTATGTGATTCCCAATGGCTGCCCTACAGCTCACTGGGCACAAGGCAGTGACAATGAGGAATCTGCAGAACTTGTCATTTCCATTTGCTCTACATGTACAACATTTTAAAAACAAAAATAATCCAGCTGTCTGAAAACCAGGACAGTGGGTGATAGTATTTCTTTTATGAAACTATCTTCAAAATATTACTCACAAGATCTTTCTAAGTCTCAAACTGCACAGCAACTAGTGACAAGCTTGAAGTACCCAAACATGTATCCTTTGGAATATGCCATATTTATACTTCTAATTAAACTACAGCATCACTGAAGGGCACTGACATTATCCATCAGTCCTCGTTTTCCTTCTCAAGCTCTTTCTGAAGTACAAGAAGCAACACAGTAGAAAATGCACCACTAGTACCTATCCCCGTGCAAATCACTTCCACAAGAATCAGAAGGTTCTTAGGATGCCTCTGCAAACTCAAGAGAAACCACCCTTGCATAAAGCCAGCTTTCACAGTAATGTAATACTTCTGGCGGTGGTGCCCAAAGGCCTACGCGACAAAAGGGTCTCTGCATCAAAAAGTGCATAGCATTAGCTATGATGTAAAAATGGAATATATCACAGCTATTATTCTTCACACCTGTCATTTTCCAACACCACTGTTCAAGCTTCCATCCTCCAAGGAATAAAAGAAAACTTTTTAAAGGCAAGCATAATAGCTAAGTGCAATTGATAAAGATCAAAATAACACAACATCTTCTGGCTTTGGACCACTTTACATCTTTATTTTCTGTTCATTCACACTAATAATTTTCTTTCATGGTGCAAAGGGACTGTATTCCAGCTACCCACGGCAGTGCTGGAGCCCCGTTAGCTCCTTGCCCCACAAAGATTCCCCACAAAGTTATGAACAACATCAGCCCTACAAACTACAGCGTATCTAAAATGAAGGGAGTGAAGGAAAACTTTCAGACATACCTAGACTAGAACTTTACTTAAGGCATGCAAACTTAATGAATGTATTTTTTAATCATATATACATGGTGTAAGAGTGAGGGAATCTGAAGACTAAGAAGAAATGGTGCTACAAGTTACCTCCTTGTTATACAGTTAATGTTAACTTCGCACAAATGTAGCAAGAAAACATTTTGTGGTCTCACTAGAAACACTGTATCTTTGTATCTTAGTAAGCCAGGATTCTCAAGAACAAAACAAAAGTATGTTTGCACCTCAACTGCCAACACAAGTTGGTTAGCAAGTTAAAAAAA
>WBMW01005162.1:842888-855595 GCA_013396635.1 Penelope pileata
GCTGCTGCTCCGCGCCGCGCTGCCCCGCTCCGCGCCCGCGGACAATGGCAGCCGCCCCAGCGCCTCCGCGGCGCCGGCGCTGGGGAGAGGGAGGGAAGGGAGAGAGAAGGGGGAAAGTGCTTCGCTGTCAGAGGGAGAGACTTCAGCGAGCGGGTGGCGGTGCCCGTCGCTCAGCAAAGCGCGGGGGATGGCTTACTGCCTTCCTCTGCCCCGGCGAGAAGGGGGAGAAGGGAAGCGCTGCGTGACACCGCTGCGCTGCACCACACGGCCATGGAGCTGCGGGCTCCTCCTGAGCCGAGGGGCTGAATAGGAGAGTTGGAAATTACTGGGGGCTGAATGCTGCCCTGGGGTCTGCGTGCAGGCCGTGGTACTGGGGTCCCAGCTCAATGGGAAGGCCGTGCGCACCCACCAGCAGCAGTGCCTGCAGGCTGCGCTCTGCCGTGGACATTGTCCCACGTGAACCCTGTGCGGCCCCGAGCTGGGTGCCTCGGGGACCGCGCGCTGTTGCTGCTGCATGGCGAGCCCTGGGGCTTGTCTGCACTGCTGCGCTCACACCCTGTGCCTCAGGTGGGGCCTTTCTGCCATACGGACTGCTCTGTGGCTTCCCATGCCTGGGTCTGAGTCCCTTTTTTTTCTTTTTTTTCCTTCTTTCGTTGAGCAATAACAGCTCAGTTGTTTCTCAGAACAGATTTAAGGTAAACCTTCTGCACTGCTCTTTCCTCCTATTCCCTTGTCAAAAAAAGCCTTTGCAACCAAATCACTGAAAACTTCTGATATTTTCCTCTTCTGGAGGAAGAACGTGAGTATGGATGGCCAACAGAAGTCTTCTCTAACCTTAATGATTCTGTGGCCAGAAATCTGCCTGAGTTTAGTTACGTTAGGGATTAGGGGGGTGGTCTGTACGTTAGAATCACACAATCAGAACCGTTTCAGTTGGAAGGGACCTTTGAAGGCTTCCTGTCCCAACGGCCCTGCTCTCAGCACTTCACTGCTCGATTCACAGAGATCCCACCTCCCCCAGACGCTGTCCTTCAGGAGGTGCTTTTGGCACCATCCCCAGAGCCAGGAGGGCCCCAGCTTCGGCCTTTGGGCAGTCCCTGCCCATCAGCCATGCTCGTGTTTGCGGGGAGCCCTTCGCCTTGCCCCAGCATGGGCAGCAGAGAGGGGGCTGGAGGGCTGCTCAGGAGTGCAGAGAAATTTGAATGCTACCTTGCAATAACATGGCAAAGGAGACCAGCTTGGTTGTGGAAAAACCCCCGGGGCAAAGGGACTGAGCTTTTCCTCTGGTCTCATTTGTTATATCTGTGCAAATTTCTGTAGCAAATGAGCTAACAGTTACACAGGCAATAATCTCATTTACCTCGCGGTCGTGAGTCGTTCATTTTCCAATGCTAAGTGAAGCAGTGGTCTGCTGGAAAAAAAAGCAATGTCTTTGATATTATGACCGTAAGCAGACGAATTTAGAATTGCACAGGTAATTTTAATTCCAGTATTTCTTATATGTGAATGCTTGATTTTTTTCCAACCCCACACATCCTTTCATGTAACCAAAAATCCTCATTAAATGATCACCTGCACCCCTGGAGCCGCCCCTCACTTTGCTGCGGTACAAACACAAATGCTGCCCACGGGTCACAAAGCTCCGGGCACAAACCCCAGCCTGATGCAGCAGAGGGTCCTCGTCAGACTGGGGGAGAGGGGACCTAGCTTCACACATTTGTTGGATCCTCTGAAATTTGTTAAAAGGTGCTAGTTCATGAGCAAATGCATTTAGTCATCTAAGGCCAATAAAGCCCGGTTACACACAGCATTGAGTGCAAAGGCCAGGAATTATGTTATTCCCGACTGCTATTCTTTAAAGCAAAAACATTATCTTCCAGAGGGAAATGGATCTGCTGAACACACTTCAGTGTTGGATTTTGTTCAACATTACAGCTCTTCTCCAAACTTTGTCCAACAGTTTGTCACCAGTGCTGCATTACACTGAGGGGAGATGGGTTTCGTTTCTCAGCAGAAGCTCCTTCAGTTCTAACCAAGAGCAGCACATGCTTCCTGCTGTCCTCACATGTCCATCCTCCTCTCATTTGTGCTTCCAACCTATTTTGTTTGCAGCATCGCTTTATACATTCACTTTGATTATTCACTGTGATCTGCAAACCTTTCCTGGTGTGAAATTTAACACAGAGAGAAGTTTTAATTTAATTTAATTTTCAGTGAAGCTTGGTTAAATTTCTTCATCATAGCCTTTTTTTTATCCAAGTCAACAATAAAAAGGAGGATCTGAATGTAATAGTGTTTCCCTGATCAGTATACTCGTGTGTTTTCAGTGTGTTTTGTTGCTGTTCTTTAAAATTATTTATTTTTTCTATATGGTTTATTTCTACAAAATTTGGCACATGGAGTACTTGAGTAAAAGTAACATACATAGCAGTGTTCTTGCCTGATTTTCAGATAACTCAGGGAGTTATTCTTCCATAAGGTGAAAGGTAATGAACGTTTTGTTGAATGCTCCTGGACTTGGTGAGCCCCTTAGGTACGGCTGCTGTCTCACAAAGCTCTATCTACAGCTTCAGCACGTAACAAAGAAAGGTTTACGTGCACCTGCTGACACCAGGGCTGTAGGTAAAGCAGCTGTTGGTGCACAAAGTCTTTTTCATGAGCAGCTGCATTTACCCTGTAGATTCACTCTGCCCACCTTTATGGAGAACCACGTCCTCACTCACTCATTAACATTTTGTTGATCTGGTATATACCTCACTTAAAGCTGTAAAGAAAACAAAATGAAATTTTAAATCAACTAAATCTACAATATGATCTTCATGGTCTTTAGGGTGGGGGGACCCACTGAGGTCTTCTGGTTGAACCCCAGCTTCAGATAGGGCCAATTCTGAAGCTATCCACCAACTTGCTGAGGGTGCCCTTCATCTTATCACTGAGGTCACTGACAAAGGAGCTACACAGTACCAACCCCAGGGTCCTGGCCATCAGGTGGACTTGCTACTGCTGATCACAACCCTCAAGCCCAACAGTCCAGCCCATCTTCCACCTAACTCACCTTCCACTTATCTGGTTCATACTTCTCCAGCGTGGTTAAAAGAAGTCTAGAGGTGATTGTGTCAGAAGTTTTGGAAAAGTCAAGGTAAGTGACATCTACTGCTGTCCCCTTCTCCATGGAAAACAGGCATCACTTCTAATTGCAGAAAGCAGTCTGGTTGGCCAGGCAGAATTTGCCGTTTGTGAACCCTTATTGCCCATGCCTGCCACCTTCTTAATTCTCTCATGGACTAAGGTCAGACTGGCTGGCCCCTAGCTCCCCAGATCTCTTCCCTCAAAGACAGAGGCAACATTTCCTTTTTCCAGCCACCAAGTGCCTCTCCCAGTCACCACAATCTTCCAAAAGCACACTGCACACCCCTGTCCTGATATGCATGCCTATGGTTCCTACAGTTCCTGTACCCCTTTCACCCGTCTCCAAACTCTCTGTGATTATCCTCCTTCCATTATCCCTTCACCAAAGTCTCCCCTCTCGAAGTAGCGCACTGACTTGAATGGCACTAAGTTCTTCTAAAGCATCTAGGATCTGACTCAGCTTCTCTAATGGGACTTAGGCTTCACTTGCATTTGATGCATTGATAGATTGGCTTAATTAAGAGGTTGCAGTGAAGAACATAACCCTAGGCACATAGTGTTTATGTACTGGAACTAAAAATAAGATTGTTCTCTTAGAAAAATGTAGGACGTCAAAAATATTTTTTACCTCAAACAATAAAACTGTAAATTCAAAAAGTGGTTAATCAAGCATTTTATTGCATTTTGATGTGTTATTAACACAATAATTTGCTTCATACTCTTTTTTCTTTTTTAAATCAGACAACCTTGAAAAACCCCTAACATTTGTAAGACAAGAAATCAATCAAGATCAATTCCATGTTATAAAATGCTTTGAATTTGCTAAACCAACACTCTTTACAGAAAGTTATTATTAAAACTCCGAGTTAGCTCGACTACCCGCTTGTGAAAGTTCTAGATGTATAGGGTAGGTATTAGAATTTTAATCAATATTTATGCAAACATTTTTTAAAGTAAATTACTCTTGTTTTATTCATGCTGCTTTGTTAGTAGTTCAGGCTGAAACAAAACAGCATTCAATTGAGGGAAATATATGTGTATAACTAAAGCACAACTGCTATACTGGTGTATATGCTGTCCTTGTAATATTGTACCAAAAATTTCACATTTCTTACCTAGCCCACTTGCTTGTGTCTCTTTCCTTCAGCTGCACATAGCAATCAGGACCACAATAAGTGCTAGATCAAACAAAATCTGCCCCTACCTTTCTTCTTGCACACTGTGATGGGACTGCTGAGCAGTCAGTACAAGCTCCCAGCCCTGAACAGGAGGTCTGCGTCTCTCTGCCTGCTGGGCTCTCCTGGGCACCCAGCTCTAGGTGACCCTGCTGGCACAGGAGCAGGTCCCTTCCAGCCTTGGGACTTCTGTGCTTCTGTCACGCTTTTTGTGGAAGATGGAATTCTTTCTGTTTCCCTGCTTTATCTCACACTTTTTCAATTATTCTTCTCTAACTTTTTTTCTTTTGATCTTGTTTTCCCCTTTATTTTCTTTTCTAGGCTTTTATTCTCAGTCTCTTCCATATTCTCATCCTGCAGCATGTACTCAGCAATACGTCAGCCCTGCTATGCTACAGGAGAGACATGGACCTATTGGAGCCCATCCTGAGCAGGGCCGCAAAAATGATCCAAGGGATGGAACACCTCTCCTACAAGGACAGGCTGAGAGAGCTGGGGCTGTTCAGCCTGAAGGAGAGAAGGCTCCAGGGAGACCTGATAGCGGCCTTTCAGTATCTAAAGGGGGGCTACAAGAAGGAAGGGGACAGACTCTTTAGAAGAGTCTGTGGTGAAGGGACAAGGCAAAATGGTTTGAAACTAAAAGAGGGAAAAGAGGGGAGATCTTGATTGGGTATAAGGACAAAGTTTTTTGCAGTAAGGGTGGTGAAGCAATGGAACAGGTTGCCCAGAGAGGTGATGGAAGCCCCGTCCCTGGAGATATTCAGGGTCAGGCTGGACCAAGCACTGAGCAACCTGATCTAGCTGTAGGTGTCCCTGTACATTGCAGGGGAGTTGGACTAGATGGCCTTTAATGGTCCCTTCTAACTCTAAGGATTCTTTGATTCTATATTCTGTATGTTTATGTAGTCTATTCAAAAGGACATTGCCTTGTTACTAAGTATGAAAAAAGCCCAGCTCAACCCTGCAGTCAGACTTTAATCAAGAAAGTCAAAACCATCAGGCATCCATACTAAGGGGTGTAACGGAGCTACACATAAGAAATAAAGCTACAAGCATTACTCTGTGTTTTGCTGCTTAAAGAGCAAGATTCTCTTCCCCTTGTGATTACCCTGCTGAATGTTAATTTACTTTTTGTTTGTAACTGTGTATCACTGCCTTCCTCTCTTGATTTCCTGTGCTTGAATATGTAAAATTTCTTACCTTGACTAAGGGACATGGTGTAGTGGGCATGGTGGTGACAGGTTAATGGTTGGACTAGGTGATCTTAGTGGTCTTTTCCCACCTTAACGATTCCATGAAAGACACCCAAACATTAGCAAGTTGATAGATACACTTTAACAACCCCATAGACATTTCCTTTGTTTGCTCTCTTTTGGATGTTCTAAGAAAAATTGTTCTAAAGTAGCTTCATTAATTCATATTTAACAGTTACTTTTCATCACTGACCGAACACCTTAGAATGTTCTCCTACTGAACCATAATGACAGTGCAACCTTCTGTCTAAGTGGCCTTACATGTTTAATGTCAAATGCACTTTCTAAATTTACTGTTAAGCTGATTACACACTGAAGATGATCAATCTATGTTCTCTGTTGGCTGCTTACCATACAAACTTAGAGGTATGTACGCATTTAAGTTTACTAGCTCATGTAATTAAAGTGCAGAAGACAAAAAAAAAAATCAGGGGGGAGGTGAAACATGTTCTTAACTGGCAAAAACTCAGCATGTCTGTACAAGTAGCACATTTAAGGCAGCAAACTTAAGATCTGCCTCTCTGTATTGCAGTTCTTAATGCTGTTATGAAAGAGATAAAATGAAGATGGAGAGATGACAGTGATTTAGTCACAGAACCAGTCAAATGGCTTTCCAGACTTGAGGCCACAGATAGCATTTTAATCTAGAGACAGCACAGGAGCTTGATCTTAAACGTTTAACTGAAGTAAACAAAGTCCAGAAAGTATAAAGAAAGAAGAATAAGGAGCCCGGCACTACTCCTAGTTCAGCTCCATGTTTGATTTCCAATCCTAAACTCCGGAATAACTAAGTTTTAAGTAATATTATGCAAAATCTAAGAAATACTAGGAAAAAAAAATAAATTGTTCCTGAGTTTTTCAGACTACGTAGCAGAGCAGAGGCTTTCCGTTTCCTGAGACTACCTCCATTTCAGCCTGATGGCTTGCCCCCTGAAAGTTGGTTAGCATCACGCTCATCTGACTCACCAGATGAAGGCATTAGGGATGGGGAGCAGTCATTCCTAAAGAGTGAGACAGAGAGTGCAGACCAGCAAATTGAAGATTATCCTGGCTGGTGTTGGACGTCTGTCCTTTCCTTCCCCAGGCAGTTCCTGGGTCCTGCTGACTGCTGTGTGCCCAAGGTCTCTGGTGGTCTCCTTGAACTGGCTTCCCATTCATGGACTACCACGTGGTCTCTCCGCATGTGGGATCAGCTGACACATTACTCGCCATATAACAAACAGTTCTACTGGTTGTCTTTCTCCTTTGTCGTAGCAATAAGAAAAGTTAACAGGGTGGACTCTTAAATGATCACTGGTCATCAGAATTAATATTTCACTAACATGAATCTCAGAGCTATCGCTCCAGCCATCCTATGTATTCAAGCAGACAGCTCTTGTTCAGTATAAGATAGCTCACATTTCTGAAGTTCCTGCAATACCATAGTACATGCTCATGCCTCCCTCTCTCTCTCTCCTTTTTAATTTTTATTTAGAGATACTGCTTTCCTTTTAATTATATGTGGCTGTTAAGTTAAATATGGTCCATTGGGGAATGGTAAGTTTAGCAAAGGCAAAATTGAAGAAGAAAGTTTTTGCAAAAACGAATACTAAAAATTAAACTGTCATAAAAATAAGAGAAAGGAAACTAAGAGAAATGGATTAACTTACTGCTCGTACTTGCAGTAAGATAATACATGCTTGATAACGTTCTTGAAAGATGATGCAAATGCGCTGAATGGTTTGGAAAAGCACAGCTTGTAATAATGTGCATACTTAGATAACTTAACCAACTCAACCTTGCTGTTTTCTGGTGACTCCAGTCTGACAGCTGAGGGAATGGGCTCTATCAATAGTTCTGCCTGCACTGTTTGAGTCAACAAACGTTTTGCAAGAGCCACTGTAGCTTTAACATTTGGAAGACAAGCGGCATAAAGCTCTCCCCCATCTTTTGCTGTCCTTTCTATGCTGTCCTTTCAGGAGATCAGCTACAGCCTAAGCTTGCCACTTTGCATTTTGATTCTTATAATTAATAAAGATCACGCATTAGAGAATTAAAACACATTTGAAGAGATGGTTACATTTGCTGTGCCCGCTGGGATACAAGCCAATTGCTTTTTGTATACTCCTCTGCCCAAAGCCTCAGCCTTACGCTTACCAAAGGAAAAAGTTCTGTGAGAGACACAGACTGAGGTGAGCCAGAGGTGTTCAGTTTTTTACATTAGAGAGTGCCAAAATACGAGAAGGAATTTCATTCCTGTATAGAAAATGCTCACATTCCCTCTTAGTTTAAGTGCAGCCAGGTTGGTTAAATATATACCCTGTTTCCAGAAAAAAAGAAACAACAAGATCATGAGGCTGAAAGAGGTCAGGAGGTCACCGGTGTCCTCCCCCTCCTTTAAAGCAGAACGCTCAACGCCTATCTTGCTGCTAAGATGTTGGTCTAACCTGTTCTTAATGACCTGCGATGAAGACATCACAGCCTCCCAGGTACGGCCTTGCCCTCCTCTCCTTGCCATTAGTTTTTCTAAAGCTTAGAGGGTTTCTTTTGCTGCATTTTAAGCCTTATCTTCTCCTCAAATCTACCACAGGTATGGAGATCAGATTTTTTTGGGTCTCTTTACTTGCCATTTCTCACCTGTATGCAGAACTGCTGCTGTGTCTGTAAAAGAAAATATATGTATATATTTTCAAGGTTGAGCAGTCCTGATTCTTTCCAGTAACCGCTTTATGTCTCGTTCTGCAGGTCCCTGGGCATTCAAGCTGCAGTCCTATGGACTTTGGTGCGAAGGAGAGGACACATTTCTTGACACTGAACATCCTGCTTTGTCTGAGACCTTATAGGTGCTGAAAACATGACTCCGTTTGCCACACAGGCTGTATGTCCTTGCACATCACAGTATGCCGTCCCCAACAGTATGACATTGCTCACTCTTGTTCAGCGGCCAGTCCTATCACCCTAAGTCCCCAGATTTAGAAACGCAGTTTAGTACATTATTGCAGAGATTATATTGACATACAGCACTTCAGCTGAAAGACCTCACCCAGTTATTGCTTTATAAAATATTATAAGAAAATACTAAAAAATATTACAGGAAAAATCTGGCAGAGGCTTTTAAAGCAATAGAGTCTGTACATTTCAGCAGACTCCAAACTATAAATAAACAAACAACACTGGTACGCACAAACAAACTACTGGTATGTAGATCTGCCTGAATTTTCTAAAGATAAGTGCACATGCATTAGTTTCTATTATTTCTGCAAATCAGTATTAGGGACATCAGAGAATCACTTTAACTACAGAAAAGTCTCATTATTGTCTTATTGATAGCTTTATGCCATGTATGGCATGTAGAAAAAACCTCCAAAGCTGGAAAGATTCTGTCTTTGTCTATGAAACTGAGATGGTCACATTTGCTCAAGCATTATATTCTTTTTAAACTTTTTTTTTTTTTTTAAACAGGTCACATACTAACCCAGGTTCAGATTGGGACCTATGCTTCTCCTCCTTTAGGGATTAGGAGATTCAGCTGCTGAATGGGATCCCATTTTGCTAAGGACTACAAATTTATCATGAACAGTTCTTACCTGACCAAACATAACAAGCTAAAACAAGATAAAGAATGGGTGGATGAAAGAAAATAAATAAGTACAAAGAACAACCTAGAACCCCCATCCCCACTCTGCTCCTAGAAACTGGAGGTAAACGGAGCGATGAGAAATTGGCCAAGTACAGGGTTTGGTGTGATAGAGAGGTGTCCTACTCTACCAGCTGTTTAACTGTTGTTGAGTCACTCTTGGTAGAAACTAGAGCAGGGTAAACAATGCAACAATTCAAAAAATTCAGGAGACACCCTTAGGTAAGTGATTTGGCAAATATATTTAGCTTTGCTGGGGATACTCATTGGGACTACTTGCATGCCTAAGTACCTTGCTAATCAGGAGTCTATTTAAGCTATTTGGAGATAGAAATTGAAACGTGTGTAAAGCTGTTGAGCCTGGTTCTAGCTAGATTTTGCAAGAGAGAATCATGCATAAAACAACACGCCTTGCAAAGACGCCTTCAGCCGAACTTATTTGCTACCTATATATTCTAAAAGACCATTTTTTCATACTTACTTTTGCAGATCTTCATCTTTTTTTTTTTTTATGTTTAAATGAAAGCTATCAATGAAAGAAATGAATAAATCCAATACTTCAGTATTTGTACAATGGTTCTAACTTTAAGGAAAACATTTTCAAATAGAAAAAGTGTTTTTTTTTTTTTCAGAAATTACTTATCCCCTACTGCTTTGATAAAATCTTTCATTTTCCTTTAATAACAGTGATAAATAAGGAACCTTGTTTTGTAATATGGAGAATGAGTACTATTCAGAGAAAGCACTGTATAATTGTGTATAATGTGTATGATTTTGTTTGTGTCAATATTCATAAATATAATACGTTTGCTTATGTAAGACACTTACTGATAGAGAACACAGTTTGATTTTCCATTCTGTCTTATGTGCAGATGCTTTTATGGCAAAATGCATTTTAGATAGTAAGCTGTCTATAAGAACTGAGTACAATATTAAATATGCCCTATTAAATACTTGGTATCCCTTCTCTATGGAGCAGTTGCTCATGATATTATTTGAAAATTCTGTTTGATTCATTACTTTAAATTATATTACATTTCTCAGTGCCTGTTTCTTAGCAAATTCTTTACTGATACCTTTTTTATGAATACTTGCAAATTTTGGTAGAATAAGAAGATATATTGGTTAGAGAACTCATGTATTGCGTTTCTATTAAACATCAGATGGCCCATGCAACTATTTAGAAATGAATTGCAGTTTTATTTTGATATGAGAACAGACAAATGTAAATGGTCCGTGATACAGTCCATAGTTATTCTTCCTATATGCTCAGTGTTGAGCTTATTTCCCAAGTGCTTCTCACTACTCAGTCAAAAGTAGAAAAAATAAATGACAACCAAGGATACCAAGGGCAACATGAGCAAGGAGCAACGTGCTTACCTACTTTGAGTAAGCCTTCCTAATTCACATGACTCAAACAAGAAAATCAAGTAGGCCAGCAAGCCAGAAACAGTGGAATGAAGAAGTAATGCAAGAATAATTCCTAATTACTTCTGTTTATTTTTCAGAAGCAGAGTATTTTAACATTTGGAATTTCATCTGACCACCACAACTCAGAATTGCTTTTAAAACCTCTATGAATCAGTTGCAATATCATGCATTGTATCTAGAGACTTGTCTATATATACATTACTGGCATAAAATGTGATCTATAAAATCACCAACTGTAATTATTTATACTCATTGAAATTAAACATGCTGAAGTCAAAGCAATAGAAAATACAGGAGGAAAAAATAAAGTTATGCATATTTCTGGGAAGATAAAATTCTAATAAACAAGAATAATTTCAAGAGATAATTTCTCCTCTTTACATACAAAATGCTTGTTCAGGGAATGGAGTAAGTAGTTCTGGAAATTAAATGCAAATAGAGGTGAAAGTGAAAATCAAGTTGTTTCTTAAACACAGAAATGTACATACTAGATATCCCTTAATATATAACCAAATCACGACTAAATTGCTACTTCAGAGCAAGCAAAAAGGTGTCTTGCTAAAAATAAATGAACTTCCTGTATAGTTAAGGTATGGAAATATCTCTTTACCTGCAGCAATGACATCCCATACTTTGTATGTTCCTCCAAGATCTACCGTAGTGGCATACCTCATTGAGAGAGTTCAAATAATCCAAATAAGGAAAGCATTACAAAATATTGTGCAGATTGCAATAAGGATTTAATCCACATTGAAATATTCCCTAATTTTAATGAAAAAAAAAGATGCTAGGAGAGACAACATGAAGATACAACTCTTTATTGTGTTTTGTAAATGCAAGCATTATTCTAAATGCAAGCAGAAAGGAACCTCGCCCTCACAATCACAATGTCTGTAGCTACCACCTAGGAAAAAAAAAAAAAAAGAGCACTTTGTAGTTCTGGTGTAACTGGTTCACACACAGGTGGGTAGAAAACTGCATCAAAACACTGCGTCAGCTCCTTTTTATATCAATGCCATGTGTTATCCTTCCCTTTCCTCATTAATTGGGATGGATCTGTAGCACTGACATCGATTACATGAAGCAGAACAATTCATAAAGTGTTAAAACAAGACCATGGCAACCTTTCCCTGGCTGTACTCTATGCTTTTTTTCCAGCCAATATCGTTCCTCTTTCCGCATTGCAAGCTGTTCCTATTGGTACTACTACTCATTGCCTGTTTTAAGTATAAATAATACACTAGGGAAAATGTTCCTCCAAGCAGAGTAATGGAAACCAAACAGTTTGCAGTATATCAGCTCCAAACTGAAGGCTTAAAATCCTGTAAATAGACTAAGGTTTTAACTTTATTAAAAAGCCTGTTACATCTGTGCTGTTTGACAGCCAGTTGCACAGCGTGCTTTGTGCACCAGAAATCTGCCCTCGAATACAAAATGCCTGCGTGTTGGGGAGGGGATCCAGATGCAGTACAGGTGAGGAGGGTGCTAGCTGGGAACATCCTTAGCCACTGAAAAGAAAAATACTACGCAAAACAAACTTTCTCAGTTGACACAGACTGACAACCCCAGTGTAACTTTAATGGCGAATAAAAGCAATGCTGACATTTGACTTTCAGAAAGCAAATCAACTGCTTTGGACTGTTCAGCCAGGACAGTGAGATCTCACTTACCTGTGGGGCAAGGGGTCAGGACGGCCACAAGCTGACACCTCTTAGGTCTGCAGCAAGAGATCTGTGTCTTTTCCAGCAGCATGCGCCTTCTGCCCACCAGCTCTCCTTGCCTCCTCAGATCCTCTCTCTTTCTTTGCTTCCTCTATCACAGAGAGCATTCAAAAAAAAAAAAACCCAGCCTCCTTTTCCACAGAGAAATCACTTTCTCTGCCATCTTGGACAAGAGTGGCCAGAGGGAAGCGTTGGCTTCCCGGTACAGCTGGGGAAGGACATGCAGCAGGGCCTGGTCTGTGATGTGCAGCCTGGCAGAGCTCACTGGGGTAGGACTGCGGCCTCTGCCATCCCCACCACCATCAGAAACTAAATGAAAACAAAAATCATTGTGTTACCAGCATTTGGAAGCAGCATCTCAGTGGGGAAAAAAAAAAAAAAA